>JXOR01000078.1:10158-36632 GCA_001014335.1 Coboldia fuscipes | reverse complement strand
ATTTTTTTTTTTTTTTTTGTTTAGCCGGAATTGATACCAACGATTGTTTAACCAATTATGAAGTATAATTTTTTTTTTGTTTTTTGTTTTTTTTTGTTTCGAAAATTTAAAGGCAATTGATTTAATCTATAATTAATATGACGGATAATTAGTAATTGTTTACTCTTCCATGACATTTGAACAATCAGATATTGGGTATAGTGTTTTTGATATCAATCTTAATTGTTGGTTAATGTGACATGGCGTATAAATTAAAATCCAACGGTGACGGTAAAAAACACTAACAAACTTTTAAGCTTTTTTATTCATAGTGAAACTAATAGACATGCAATGTTGATTTTTAATTGACGGGAATAGCTCAATAAAAACGTTTAACGAAGTCATTTATCTTAGCAATTATTAGTTACAGAATTAAAGAACCTCTAAGGTTCTGTTGGATTTGATGATATTTCTATGTTATCATGATTTTTACGGTGTTAAATATTATGTCAAAGAAATCAAAATGTTTTTGGTAACCAAACGCTGGTACATGGAAAGTTTATTCGTTTGGTATAAATCTTATAAATTTATGTAGCATTGATGGAACATAAAAATTCATTAAAATCCAACAATAAATTCCATATGAATTTAATTGTAGTTTACCTGTGTACATAGAACACTATTTTTTTTTAATGATTTGTATCAATGTTTAAACAAGGAAATAATATTACATTTTCTTGTCATTAACATATTATTTAAACCATTCATTTTGAGTGCATTGGCAACCGTTTATTTTATGTGCAACCATAATTCACAATGTAATATTGGAAAAAGCAAAAATACATAAAAAAAATAATAAGAAAACCTTAAGATTTATAATTAACGCAAAAGTGTAAATAATGTGATGAAAATGTGTTGTTGTAAGAAACACAGTAATGATTTAAGACGAATAATAGATTGAAACGTTTACTTACAGAATTGAAACAAATATGACTGTTTATATTAAAATACCGCATTGGTAATGGTTTTGCTAATAATATTCGCATATAATTATGTTTATGAACCATACAGAAGAAAGGAATACCAGTGATTTTACTGTATCTCATTCAAGTCTGTCCAAAATACGTTTAATGTGAATAGAAACGTATAATTTTACCATTTCATATGATTCAGTTGATTCAATGACAGATTTTCCTCTTTGCATTACTGATTATAATAGTTGTTCGCGTATGACAATATTTTTGTGCATTTAAGTCTCATTTAAGCCACACATTGAACGTTAAATGCAAACATAAACGATACAAAAACATTAAATATGTAAACGTCTCATGGAAGAGACTTTCATTCTAATAAAAGCCAGAAAAGATATATGGAATATTATTCAGTTATTCTTATTTTAATGTTCTTTATTTTTTTTTTTATATCGTAAAGATTCACAATGCACAAAATATTTTCATTACAAAATGTTTCTACTTTTTCGTATCGCTATGTTATATAATGGAAAATAATTACACAGTTAATTACTTGTGAATTGCCAGACAAACACTTAACAACGGCATCATAAAATGAAGATAATAGTATTATATAATTTCTGTTATTTTGTGTGAAAATACAGTAGGAATTTAATTGGAAAATTATAAGAACGGAATCGGTTTTTAAAACGTTTGATGAAATTGCAAAAGATTTTCATTCTTATTTATTTTGAATATAAAATTGATTATCGTCACACACTCTTTTATCCAGTTTTATGATTAAAAAGGAACATTTTTATATAGATAATTCACTGAATAATGAAACTAAAAAGAATACTAAATCGGCTGTTTAAAATTCAATTGATGGTGTCATAAACCAAAAATATTTGTCTAGTGTATCACAAGCACCCACTATTTATATGAAATTTCGTTGCCAAAATGTAGAACCACAAGTTTTCAATTTTATTACTCAGTCATTTAAACAGAAATATAAATTAAAGATCTAATTTTATTTGAATTAAAATTTTCATTTAATTTTTTTTTGGATATAAAAATGTTTAAAATATTAATTGAGGTTTATTAAATTGTGAGAATCAAGGATATCATACACTTTATTGCAATATTTCTCAGTGATTTTATTCAATTTGGAATAAATACCCTTCATATTGTGTCAGTTATTATCTGAAATACATAAAGTATTTCAACGTTTTACACTGTTCAGATTTAAGGAAATAATTCAATGATAATATGGCAGTGTTATTTAATAAGTCTCTTTAACGGTGTTTAATTAACGTCAAATTTATAATTATCATTAACTGTGAACGTAAAGAAATATTATCTTCGGTTTGATATTTATTTTCTTTGATAATGAACTCGACAAGTTTCAATTACCTTTCATCAATACAAATAATACCAAGAATTGCAACCAGAAATTGGAAAATCCAACCCGAAAATATGGAGACATTAGAAAGGAACACACAACAAACAGCTGAACAAACTCAAGTTGAATGGCGATAAATATGTAGTCATCAAACCACCTGGGTTGGACGCATTACTGTATTTGATCGATTTATTTAAATTTTATATTCACATTGAAATGAATTCAACTCTACACTGGGTCAACTGACAAATCTTTATTTGGTTCGCTAATAAAATTCGTCTTATTGACATTTGAGTAGCAGACAAAACAACAGATTCTTCTTGATATTTATCCGTCATCGGATTATACATTGAACAGTGCGAGACGAAAATGTAATAAAAATCCACAATTGAGATGAGGCGGAAAGGAGAAAAGAGTGAAAAAGAACAATCAGATTTTACATGAAACCCGCTTGAAGATATTCTGTTTGGCTCGTAAAGTATAGACGAAAATTGCGAATAAAAAGAAACCACCACCTCAGACTTGATTATAGTCAATGAAGAAAATCAACAGAAAAAAAAAAGTTCAAGTAAAACAGAATTGGTCATTAAATAAAATTTTTTGGTGTGATAAAACCAAGGAGATTGTAACAGCAACCAGAACCTACCTCAACTGGATATGGATTGCGTATCACCCGGTATTTTTATTATTCGTGTGTAAATATTCAACCCGGGGGTTCTAACACTGACATGATACACATTTGTGTTATGTAATAAAGTGTCTGTATTTGCAAACAAATTACCCTATTTTGGATGAAATCGTAAACACCAAGGACCCCAAAATCATCTGGGATATAGGAAGCCATTCAACATTAGAAATATTTGAAGACATCGTTTATTTCTAACGAATTTTCTGTATTTCAGAATTCGCCAATGTAAATGAGATAAGACTGTTTAATCCATATTTGTTTAACATTAAACTCAACGAAGGATTTTATTACCACCGGATTTGAAATGGAACTCTGTTAAGTGGAAATTCAACAGACACGAATGATTTTAATGGTAAAACTGCACATGGAAGACTATAGATTGACTTAATGGAATAAATTGTCTCATATGAGATTTTGATGGTATCTGATTTAATAAAAACTCGCCATACAATGGAAGAAAACTTATCGAAATAGGATTTGGATGCATTAACAAGTTTTTATTTATAAAACAAACTGAGAAAAATATCATTTATAAATTTTCCATTAAATCAATTGATGGACTAACAAAGGATTGTAACATATCCACTGATGCATTGAATTAAAATCAGTTTTATGATTACGCGAAACAAAATAATAATTTTCAATGCTAAAAATGGAATTTAATATGAACCAATCATTATAAATATTATGTACATTTTATTTCCATGTTATAAATTAAAAATAAAAAAAAAAAAAAATAACGAATTCAAATAGATAAGATATTTTCTTATAAAAAGACAAAAAGTATATGAACAGTTTATATATCTATTTAATAGTTAAAAGTACAACATAAAATAAAAAAAAAATATATAAACACTTTCATATACGGTTTTAATAATAATAATAAAAAATAAAAGTACAAGCGAAATAATATTTATGTTTGGGGAGGAAACGATGGATACTATGCATATGAGTGAACATTTGCCAACGGGTGAAATAAACTGTGGAATACAAAAATAACAAAATAATATTAAAAACAATATAAAAAGTCATAATATGGGCCCTATGAAATCAAAAAAAAAGAAAAAAACTAAGATAAACATTACGGATGAGTTTTGTTGCCATCTTAAAGATGGATTCTGTATCCAGTACCAACCCTATGATTTCATGTTGGGAATTAAATTTTGAACATATTTTATTGCTCACCGCACATAAAAATTATAATCTTATCTATGAAGGTGATATTGAGATTCCATCGTATTTAATAAATGGAATCCAATTTTTATGATTCAAAACATTCACAATCTCTTTAGTTGTTTTACTTATTGAGTATTACCTACGATTTTATATTAAACCCGGAGTATATAACAAACAATTGGTACACAATTGTAGATGCAAAAAATTGAAAATAATAAGTTTTACCTTTTGAAAACTTAAAATTTTTCATATTGCATTTGTTAGTTCTTTTATTTTATTTATTTTTTTTTTTAAATTTAATGTCTCAAATTAAATAGTTTTTTATGGCATTAAATTAATGGACACTAAAATAAAACTTTACGTTTACATATAAATATACCAAATAGCAAAAACAAAAAAAAGAAAATAAATATTTCTATAAACGAATAAAAATTGAATTAAATTTATATGATTAAAATAAAATTAACAACATACTGTGTACATTATAATGACAAGGGCTTTGATGTTAGTTTTTTTTTTTTTTTTGGTTTAACGTATAAAAGTTATTATCCTGTTTTCTTGTATTTTCTTTTAATTAATTAATGATATTGTAACATGGTGAATCATTGAACCCCACAATCATAGATGAAATTATAAGAATTAATGTCATTTATCTAATCTTATGTATCTAATCAATTCGAAGGCATTTCCTTTGATTAATTTAAATTTTTTTTTCTCTTTTTTTCTTTTTATTTCCAATTTTTTTTTTTTCCACCATTTTTATTTCTGGATTTGGTTTATGGGATGAAACTCAATAAAAATTTAATTTTATAGCTAATCATGCATGCTATCGTGTCTACTATGATCGTATGAGAGCAGCTAATAATTTAAATTTGATCCAGTATCTGCATCCAAATTTACTACATTCAAATTTGGTACATCCAAATTTATTACATCAATATTCTGAATTAACTGCACATATGCCTGGTACAATGGGAAATTTAGATGCGTACAGTAAATTGAGTAACAGTGAAACACCAAAAAGTACGGCATCACCGCCACCATCAACCCAAACAACTGGAACAAATAATGAAGTGCCATCATCACGGATTAGATCAGAAAATCGGATAGCGAGCGCTTCAACGTAACGGCCGTTGGATTTAATAGATGACGTGTGATATGTAAGTGTTTGATAAGATATTTTGTTTGTTTCTTTTTTTTTTTTAATTTTTAATTTTTAATTACACATTGTTCTTGAGAAAATGCATTATCATTTAAGAAAAGGTTTTTCTAAACTGATTTAGATAATCTTTTGCGAAAAGATTTAAATATAAATTGTAATCTAATGTGAAGTCTGCACTTCATTGTCAGACTTCTTATCAAACGAGACTGAAAATTGTAATAAAACAAACTAAAAGTGTTGCCAGATAAAACTCATGCTGTGCTAAATTGCAATTGAAATGCGACAGAAACATTTAGTGTAGATATGATCATCACATGTTGTATGGTTTAGTCAGTATTTGAATGATACTAAATTCATATATGAAATATTGATTAGATATTTCAGTGGGATTTGGTGTGAGAATAATTAATTGGACAATTACACGTGTGTGTTGTCACTAAAATAATCATTGGACTTGATGAGAGCGAGAGATGTCCATTAGAGATAAATTTATATCTCATACGTTATGCATTTATTTACACCTGGAGGGTAAGGTGAATTGAATATTTTGTTCATCATTTTGTGTGTGTGTGTGTATATATAAGATAATTAGGAAATTTTGCATTGACAATATAGTAAGTGATAGGGGAAAGATGTAATGATACACACATGTTGCCCACTTATCAACAATGATAATGAAATGCAAATGAATATTTTCGTATATCGTTTCTGTCAAACGATGAATGACATTCTCATTACCGGAGGTAGAGAACAATTGATAGACTGAGGTGTAAAATTTTTAATGGTAATTTGATGATATACATTTAACAAGAATTTTAAAGTATACAAAAGTCATAAATGATTACCCAGAAAACTCTGTGTTTCGTTTTATCATTTATAAAGACTAAAATTCATAGAATATTTAAAACTCTTTGGTATGATTAAAATTCTTTAATGTTTTATAATTCTTAAATGGTTTGGGGTGGTGGTGATGGTGGATTTCCTATCTCAATTGCAAGTAATTGAAACGAGTTGAAACACTATGAGAATACAAAATTTATGTTTTGTACGTTTAGAATTTATAAAATTCTGTATGATATTCTAGTTGAGAACAATGAAATGATGTACACCATTAATACAGAATAGTTTAATATGTAAGTTTTGTTGATTACATATGAGATGAAGTGCTCTGGTTAAATTGACTCTAGACAATTGATAAGATTCTGGTTAATAGGAATCAATGCTTGGTTGCTGTTTTGTTTTACCTTGTCAATCTCTAATTCGTCTCCCGGTAGTCGATTGAAAACAAGAAACAAATTCTAATTAAACACAGACACAGAGTTTGATGATGGAATAACATACACAAAAAATAAGTCAAGTGAGACACAATAGAAAGAGAACAGCATACAATGGTACCATTTTAGGTGGGAGGTAATTTAAAAATTCATTGTTAGCAGAAAAATGTTCACAAATATCAAAGTTTATGCAATTTTCCAATTTTATCGAATCCCCAAAGGTTCGATTTTAAAATAGAAAGAACAGGTGAATAAAAGGTGTTTATTGACGGACCACCAAATGCCACTTGCATTGTATCGTTAAATTACCGAAAAAGTTTTCTACCATTCGATTAGTTTTTGTTTTCATAACCCAACACTTATTTAGTATGAGAAATAGTTTTTTTTTTGTGCTTTGACTGAATCAACATGATTTTGTGAAATTTCTAAACAAAATCATTCTCTTGTTTTGTTATTATTTAAATAAATGTGAACTTACGAGTTGAACACACAATGTGAATAAGTAAATTGAGCGTTAAATAAGGATGCACTTGTTTGTTCAATTTGGTACAGCCAGTGGAACAATATCCGTTCAAGTATAATGGGTGGGAAGTGGATGGTGAATACGATATGCTAAAATTTGAGTACAAGAGAATTTCTGTATCCACTTGAGAATTAATTAAAATCATTTAAAAACATACACAACACCAAAATCGAGATGAATATAGTCAAACATTGATGAAATGATAATGATTTTTCTTTTATCCTAACGGAATGAAGTAAATTGAATGGTCCTTTTATGAAAGCGATGATGAAAAATAAGAAATTATTAGAGAATCATGAGTCGGTATGTATTTGCCAACAATTCATGTTCTGAAATGGAAACTTTGATGGGAAAATTGTTACGGAAAATTTCAATTGTAAACGGAAAAGATAGTTTTCTTCTTCTTTTAATCGTAAAAAGAAATCAGAAGATTTTATAACAATCAAGGATTAACTGTGTACTCAGTAGCTTTCAGATTCTGGATTGAAAAATATTGTAAATAAAAGATGCAGTCGTGAATACACAAAAACTCTTTATTTGGTAACGGACCAAAGGGTTCATCAGAATTTCAATTCCTTTTTTTTTCATCTGTTTAGCGCCAACGGAAAACTAATAAAATGAATGAATAGATAAACGATTTTTTAATTAATCCACTATTCAAGAGTGTACCAATCTAGAATTTTATGACATGATCTGGTAGCATTTCATTTCATTTCTTGTTGTTTAATTTCCCGCCGTATAAAAGAGTATCAACAAGAGACTAATTTAACATATTCGCTTGTATCGTTTTAATTTACTTTTATAGTTTAAATAATTATTTTCAATGTTCAATAAATATAAAATACAATTAAATAATAAAACGGATTCTTTTGAAACTCATAGATATGAAACAAAACTCACCGTTGAAAGTTGAAAAAAAAAATAAGAATATAATCTGTGCTAGAAGTAAATAATTGCTACACTTACAAGAAAAGATCGTTGATGAATGTGCGTTTATAGAATTGAAATTTTTAATTGAAAAATTTCCATGTTTTCATGTCCTTATAAAGAACTCATAAAACAGAAATTTACCTGTTCTGTTTATCTTTGAAGTTCTTGTGTTTCCTCCATCAATTTTATTAAAAGCAACCAAATATGCTTAACTGTCGCTCAATTAATTATTTATAAATGTACTGTCGGTCTCATATAATCCCTTATCTTAATTATGTGCTTATTGGAAAAGAAATAGCCAAGTAAAATTGGTTTTGTTATCGTTAAACTAAAACAATTTGATTTTTGCGTGAACTTTGGGTGGATAAACGCCAATGATATGATTATTTGTATGGATAAGTTACAAATTTTGAAGTGAAAAAGAATTCTAAATTACCTTACTGATTATTAGTATTGTGTATGTGATCAAGTATTTTATTTATTGTTCACCTTTCAGTTGAACCTGTTTAAATATTTTCTTTATTTTCATTTTTATGGTAAAATTCTAATTAGCCGTAAGAAATTTTTTATGCCCCCTTATTTTGATGGTTCTGCCAAAGACGTATCAATTGTGTTATACCAAAATGAAAAAGAAACAACAAATCTCTTTTATTTTATTACCAAAACTCTGTTGAGTTAAAACGTTATGTGCATGGGATTCGAACAGTTAATGCCAATAAGTATTCATGAATAATTTGTAACCAAATAACAATATAAAATTGAACAAGAATGAATATTCTATATATGAATGTTGGTTTTTTATTTCTGGTGTGAACCTAAGCCAACATATATTTATATTGGGTGAGAGTAGTACATTTAAGTAGAAATACCATTTCATTATTATTATGTTAAAATATCGTTATAAATTATATGAAAAGAGAATAGAACAAACTAGATTGACTGTACACAAGCACAAGATAGTTAAACTCATACGATGAATTGTTACTTAGTTTTTAACCCATAACTAAACTGTCTAATAAGGTACTTCCCTAAAGTATTTTTTTGTTCATTTATTCTTTCACTACATTACATAGAGAGAAAAAAGACCCCTTTTTACCAATGTGTAATAGAAACATTACAGTCGTCTTTGCAATTACAAAACGTCTTATTTGCATTCATAAAATTTCAATAGTTTAACTAAGCAGCAGTGAATTGTATTATTTCTATTTTTCAATGTAAACCAAAAACTGATTTCTTTTGTGGAACAAAGCAGAAGATTACAAATGTTAAGAGATAAAGATTATCATTAATTAGTGGGTATAAATCATCGATTAGTGTATTCATTTTGCTACACAGTAGAATACAAAACAAAGATAATCCGTGTTACACTTCAAGGAATGTTGTATTTTCTTGATTTAAAGTCAACGATTGACAATTTAAAAACGGATAACATTTTATCTATTTAGATGAAAACGGAAGAATGAAATTATCAGTGTACGTGCATATGAACTTAATGGAATTTTCATTTTTCTCAATTAGTTCAAAACAATTTAATCTCTTCGAATGAAATTACTTAAAAGAGAGTCACTAAGAGATAATAATTTTTAATTATGTTTTCTGGCTTTTAAATAAACCAAATTGGCAAGTGACGTGTGTGTGTTTAGTCGACACGAAAAGCTCCTTTGCCAATTTTTATTTCTAATAAATTAAAGTCAAAAACCATAATTTCCATAATAATTTATGTTACGTGTCTCATCTGTCTTGTGTCGAAGTTAATCTTTCAGTTTGATGAATTCATCAAAATTTTTAACTTTTCTTTTTTTATTATATTCCTATGCATCCGTGTTCTACTGTGACACTGTGGAATGGTACACAGTTTTTATGAATTTTATCGTTAATACCATTTCCAGAAGATATGTAATATAAATAGTACAGTATGATAAACTTACTCCATCGATGTCTTGTGTAGCTGGGAATAATTAAACACAAATTATTCGAATTGGATAAAGGGATATTAAAAAACTTCAACTATACCTTTATGATCAGTTTTTATGAGTCTCCTCGATATGACTCCTCAGTCTGTAAGCATAACGTAGCACTAGTCTGGTCTCAATTTGGGAGGGCGGAAAAACAGAATCACAGAGAAAAACCCGTGGAAAAGAAATAACGAATTGAAAAGACACAAAAGTAAATTTTTACTCACCATGGTGTGTCTCTCATTACCTCTGGTAATAACAATACAAACAGTACGTTCTCTCTATCTCAATAATATTTTTTTTCTTTCTGTTATAATAAAATTGCATCAGTCAACTATGCAATGGTGAATAAAAGAATAATTCTTAACCAGCTACCACTGTACGATAGTTAAAAATAAAAATATTGAAATCATTCAATAAGAGACACATATAAAGACGACATAAAGTATAGTCAATGGAAATTCTTTAATTTATACGACCAGAATATATCAGAAATTTATGATCTTGAATAAAAAATCAACAGCAAAAAAACTAAATTTTATTAAATGGAAATTGAATAAAAGGATGAATATTTATTCACCGAATAGTAAGGAGTTGTATGGAACCTTAGTTTGATGGTAATAAAATTCTTTTTAATATCATTTGCGATACGACAAAGAGCATAATATTATGATTCTGATAGATTTCTATTACATATGGCATGAAAATGTGAAGTACAAACTGGCTGAATGACGACTGTGATGGATTCAAATTCATTCAACCCCTTCCTTACCATAGAATGATATCGAAGTCTGGTCAAGTCTGAAACGTTAATATGAGAATGGAAGTTTAGAAAGTCATAAGAATTTTTTCGTTGCTACTTTAATCAATTGAATAAATTTAAGTTAATGAGTCAAACAAGAGTTGAAACAGAAAAATCATAAATGGTATTACAAATACTCTACCTTTTGTAACTCATAAGATGTTCTTTACGTTCTGAGTTTTTATATTCATATCGTCTTTCTATTTGAATGAAATTATGACTCAACTGATCGACTTTATGACCTTTAACGTTGTAGAAGTGCCCTTAGGGTAGTCACTGAACAATTCAAACCGAAACAAAATAGAAAAGAATGAATATTTTTATTATCATTTCTATTGTCACGGCTTATTAAATGATATTTAGCTATAAAACTGTTTAATGTAATTAAAGGATAAAGTATTGTCGTGTGTAAGCAGTGGTTTTCTCATAATCTTCTTTTCGTCATTTTTGGGGATTTAATCGAATCAAAAAAATTACTTTGAATATGAATGAGGTGAGGATAATAAAGTAACATGAATGAATTTGTCAAATAAAGGAAACAATATGTAAACCGAACGTTTAAATCGTTTTCACTATGAGAAAAGGATACACTTTGAATTATTCAATTTGTTCTGGTTTTTCTTTTGATACAAACAACAATGAAGTCCTTTAATGGGTTTTGTTGTTCATTTTATATTTCCAAATTTCTGTTTTATTAAAGTGCTTGAGCCAGTGTCAATGTGACAATCTCATTTGTACATGAGTGTTAATAGACTTGTTTTTATTTATTTTTTTTTAAACACAATTACATTGCTGAACAAATCCCCTAGTTAATGTTCTATCTGGGTTGTTAGATTATACGATGTTGTACTGTTTTGTTTACACATCTCGTATGTGTACATTAAATTCAGTTATGTATATGCGTTTTGTACTTTAATATTTTTTGTGTTTTATTTTTTCGGGTACTCACAACTCCCACATGATGATGTACATTCAAATAAATGTGTGGTTAAAGTATCCAGAGGAACCAACAGTACCAAAAAAATTTACTTTGAAAACTGTAAGTCAATAAGAGGAAAACAGAATGCGGTTAGTATCCAATGGTGTTGAATGGACAAACAATTTTCATTGGTGTCGAATGCAACACATAATTTTAATGGATGCATATGAGGTATGGGTCATATGAATACAAATTATATTACACAAGAGATGGAATTTATTTTCTGGTAGATTGTTGTTTCTCTATGACACAACCAAATACAATTTCAAATATTTTCTTTTAATGTTCTACGGAATTTAGTCTTCATAGGTTGTTCTTAATTTTCAACAAGCTATCGTGTTGGTTTACCAGTAAATTTCGAATCATTTTCAATTGCTTGAATCATAGAACTGTTGATAAAATTTCAGTCGTAATCAATATTTGTTTCAAATGTCCTATGAATTAACGAATAACAAATGAATAGATTTGAAGTAATTTCGGTTTAAAAATTTATTTTTTGAACACAAAAACATAAAATTCAATTGTTATTTTGCACAACGTTATCAAATTACAAATGGTTTTAAGTTCAATTCATTTTATTTCTACCATTTAGTTGTGTTGAAAACTGCGATTAATTGTGTGAGTTAAAGAAAACAATAATTTTAGTGTTGTCCACTTCATTATATCGTAAATTCCATTCACTTAATAATTGAAATGATATCAATTTTCGCATAATTACCTCATGAATTTATAATAAACATATTATGAATAGAAATCATATTATTTAACAAACATCCCCATATCATTCATTGTGTATTATGTTTGAATGGTAACAATATGTCGAGTTAAAATGCAACCAAAAATATGAGGATTATATTTCGTGTTGATTTGAGCTTAATGCATTTTGAGGGTTGGAAAATTATTGGTAATGTATTCGCCACTCATCAAATATAATCAATCTTGTATATCCAACACTCGTATTGAGTGTGAATTTTCAATTTCATTTAAATTCAGTGTAAATTATATGATGAGATTTATCTCTTATTGCCTTTAGGTTTTAACATGTTAAGTATTTTCGGCTAGAGATTAATCAATGATTGAACCTGTTAACGAGTTAACACCATATCCAATTTTAATGTATCAAACATGATTTTCCTATCATATAAAATACTATTAGCACATATCAAATAGCTAGTCAGGTGGCATAATAAAATGTATAAATAGCACTATAAGGTGTGGGGATGGTAATTACGGGTATTTGGTCAATATGACACTACTATACTATCATATCAAATGTATAGTCACAATTCAATGATTCATAATTCTATTGAAAATCCAATCAAATTCATATTGAATTTTCATATTATTGTAATCTACTGTACCATTTATGCATTATTTTATTATACGGCTGATATGGTTTGCAATATTGTGATATTAGTATGGGATTTTATTCAGTTTTTTGTTTTTTTTTTGTTCGTTTCATGGCATTGAATGCAACAATAAAACACTTGTTGGATAAATATAATTCTTTACTGTTATATGATGAATAAAATCCGCCGTTCACACAATACTGTTTAATATTGAAATGCAAATAAACTTCAATTTACATCTACTCCACCTTTTTTGCTATTATTTTGATGTGATTGATTCGATTATGATTCGCATAAAATTCATATTTCATAACAAATGAATGTTGCATTTTTTTTCTAGTTACAGTTAAATAAAATGAATCATACGTACCAATTCAAATATTCATTGGATTTAAATCATCAATGATTTCATATTGAGAAGGGCGAATTGATTGGATTACAGACAATAGGCTGTACCCATAAATAAGTGAAAGGCATCGGGTTTTAAACACTCTGTTGAGGAAGCCATTCATTCAAGTGCCACTTAAAAGCCAGTTTATTGTTTTTGTTTTGTTTTGTTTTTTTATTTATGAAGTCAACCGGATTTATTTTGGTTGTCTTATAAGCAAATGCGGCGTTTTAAATCACATGAGATGGAATTAAATAAAACACAAAATACCAAAACAAAACATAAAATATTAAATTTTATGTTGCAAAAATTCAGTTAATTTTTATTAATCTGTATCATGTTTTTTAATATGATGGACCCCCACCATATAATATGTGAAGTTTGAAGGAAGTCACAAGTAAATTAAAATTACAATTTTTCTAAATTTGTGAGCATTGGTACACACATCACTGTTTTGTTACTCAGTTAAACTCAATCATGCGAATTGTTCTTTACATCCCATGAAATCTTTTAGTCGATTCTTCGTTTAGTTTGTCGTCATTTCTTAAGAGGTTAGTTTCTACTATTAAAACTTAAAAATATGGGCCGCATTATTAATTCATAAAAAAGAATTTAACTCAAATAGTTAGACAAAAAAAAATATGATTATAAGTATCATATTCTTGAGTTTTATGCCTAATAATCAGTTTGCCGTAAAACCATAAAAAAATATGAATTTCAAAAATATAATAATTTAACGGCAATACATATGAAATGTTTTATAGATCTTTTGACTACGGACGAGACAATATCACTGTCTGGCTGCAAAGTTTTTTTTTTTTCTCTTTTTATTTCTTTTGATTTTACTCTTTTGATTTAATTTAATTTTTTTGAATTTTTTTTTTCTGCGCTTTTGAGCCGATTGGTTTTTATTGTCATTTAATTTGATCATCAAATGTTAAATGCCGTAAATATAATGTACCTATGCGTGCGGTATTTCAAAAACGGTATTCTAAATGAAATGAATTAAGAATTAAAGTTATTTTATGATTAAAATATAAGAGAAATAATTAATTTATGTATCAAGCAGTGCAAGTTATATTCTGGTCCACTGGTCATTATCAGTAGTGTCATAAAATTGTTTTATTCACATAACCAGTTAAAGAATAGCACATTGGATAGGTAATAATACTACGTTTTTATATTAATTAAAATCTGTTAAACTTAACACTCAATCGTGTTTTGTCTCATTGAAGTTTCCTTACGAATTTAGTGTGTAAATTTTATGAGTTTGTGTTAACAAAATTAGTAAAAATATTCATTCAAAACTATTCCATTTGAATATCATAAAGCACACAGAGAAACCACAAATGAAGAACAATTTCTTAATCGTTTAAGAAATTATTATGCGTATTCTTGGAATTATAATAATTACAATATTCACTCATTAATAAAATTATGTAGTCCTTTGGCTAATTCAAGACAAAACAGACAAAAAATTTTAAATTTATTCCTTCGTAATCCATTTAAATAACTTCCAACCAGATGAACACTGAAAGTTAAAAAGAATTCCAATAATGATTTATGACCGCAACGTTGAAATAAATTTTATTACAATGGAATACATTTTGGGTGAACCAAATCAAATTGGGGATTGTACAGTGAAACAAGTCTGAATGACGTTTTTAGTTTGAAGGATTCTTATATGAATTGCCATGAACCATTTTATTGCAGATGATTTCGTTTATATTTCGTCTTGTAATTATTCACGAGCGTCGAAATACTGGAAATCATTGTATATCCATGGATAAATGGCGATTTAATGGTTTTGTTTAAAATACCAAAATAACATTATCTTCGTGTGCTACCAATAACTGTTCAATAACTATAAAATGCAATACAAACCGCATCTGTGTATACTAATCATCTAAGTTGAAAAGAAATCACGAAATAAACTGAATCCAATTAATTAATGAGGAAAATTTAAGAAACCGTTGGATAAGCACGTGAACTCAACTCTTAGACTCGATGTCTTAACATTGAAGAACGAAAGGAGTCATAGTTTTCATTAGGAATGTTAAATTGTTGTTAAAAATGTTGGGAAAAATAGTAAAATCTTTAATGGATTCACATTTCGTTTCTTGTAATAAAAATGGGAAAACTTCTAAAAAGAAGACGAAATGAATCGTATATCAAAAAGGATTTCAAGTAATATTGGTTTCCATTAACTGATGTCCTTCCTCAACAGTTATACACTGACTGCTGCTGTTGGCATTTTTCAATACTTTTATCATCTCCAACTGTATTCTATATGCGTTTTGGGGTAATAAACTAAAAACGTTTGATGAAAAAAATTCATTCTGAATTTTTTATTATCAAAACTATAAAAATTTGTATTTAACCGAGACGTGGAAAATTCTTAATCGTATTTACTTGAATTTCCTATTTTCCTTCAAGTGAACAAAAAAAAAAGAAAAACGGTTGGCTAACTTCACTTGTGTATGTGTGCATTTATAAATTGTCGTTTCAATATAAAATCCAATGAAAATGTGGCCATAAAAAGCCAAAGTGTATGGCTGTTGTTGGCCAAGAGTTAAATGGTAAAACGAATTTAGCAGTTGGGGTTGTGTTGGATCTCATACTCTTTGGCCAACGAGAAAATTCTTCATTTGATTTGTAATTTAGATTTTCTTCTTTCTTGTGCTTTACTGTTGAATACATTCACACTAGTTTAATAGCCTTAAACTGTTACTTCAAGGACAGTAAAGATTTTCCGTCAAAAAATGCAATTTAAAATAACATCTCTCATGTGCAATTTTCATACGATTATACACATAAATCGTCCTAAAAAATACATAGAAAAATGAGTATTGAGTTATAAAAAAAAAAAAAACGCAAGCGTTTGAACACTTCTGATATGATGTGATTTTTCCCCATTTAAATGGTAGACTGATATGCAATACTACAGTTGGGAAAAATAACAATAACAAAATCTATGGAAATGAAAATTATGGCAGTTCAAGAAGGAAATAGTCATAAACTTTAGAATTTTAATGTTCTTTTCCACGTTTTTGTTTCGGTATTGTATATACCAATACTCTGAGTTATACGATGAGCAATTCTTTTTGCACTTGGGCGAACATAAAAACAGGCAGTTGAAAGGTAACGTTACCATTAATAAAACAGTCTATTGTAACGATCACCGTTTATTTTGTGAATTGCGCAAAATGCAGAAAGAAGAAAAAAAAAACAATTGGAATGTTTTTATATGGCCATTGTTTCAAGTGCAATGAACAATTTCGGTGATGAAGGACATAAAATGTAGTGAACTATGAAAGCAAAAAATTAGTTCTTGTTCCTGATATAACGTTCAAACTTCTATGGAAAAAAAACAAAAAACCGACAAATTTTTAATGGTTCAACTCCTACGCTTTGGATGGTAATGAAACTACATGAAAATTATATATCGCATATACAAGAATATCATGATATTACTTTCCATTAATCTTAAGTGATTAAATTTTTTGTTTTGTTTTCTTCAGTTTTAAGTACCATTTGGTATGCAGTTTCAAGATAATCGATTTCTATTGATTTTTCGTTCAGTCTTTTGGCACAAGTAGTAAAAGATCCTTTCCTAGTTTTTTTTCTTTTACATTGATGAGGTTGAGGATCTGATTATGTTGAATGAGTTTCAATATAATGGAATTGTTATGAGACTATAACTATATTCTTTTAATGGCAATTGCTAGTAATTTAATGTGCCTTGGGTAGTCTAATAATAAAAAAAATTCTTAAGAATGTGGTTTTTATAAGATTCAATTAATGGCAAACAATGGGTTGATCATAAAAGGATCACAATTTTTGATAATTTCATTTAACCACAACTTTGCAACAATTCAACTGTTTCTCTTTAGTATTTTATGATCCCATTTTCATCACTGTTTATTATCCCATCAGAGTGCATCATTTAAAAAAAAATGAGTTTTTTCATTGAAATAAATTGTGAAAAATTCTCACCTGGATTTTTAGTAGTTCACGTATTTTAAGTATCCCAATATTAATGGTCAATAATTGATGAGTTCTTTTTGGTCATTGTACAATAGTGTTTTATGTTGTTCTTATTTTTTTGGAACTGTAAATCATTCAATTCACATTTCATGTTATGATTAGATCAAACGTAAATGATTTCAACACATCCTTCATTATTAACTGGAAATTGTGTCATTAAAATTTCGTTTTTTTTTTTTGGTTTTTTCGTATTACAATGAATTTAATGTTGAAACTAAATTGGGTTTATAAAGACATTAAATGAATGGATTTTAATGGGTGTCATGTTAAACATGTTGTTAATTGGCTACATAATAAGGACCAAATTTAATATCATTCGTACTTGTTTAACTCAAAATTATAAACGGTTAATAACAATAAAACGAACAAATTCCTCAAAGGGATGACATTTTTCTTAGTTAATTCACTAAATGTCTCCGTAACGGATTCAAATTGTAATAAAAAATTTATTTTTGGGTGACAGTCCTTAACTTAATTCCAATTATTTGTTCATCGTTTATCAAATGAATCTTATTAACTTTTTATGGATACAATTTCTGTTGAATTCTGAGACTCAATCAAATTGGTATAGAAATAATAAAAAACAAAACCATGAAAATTGTTCTGTTTCGTTAAAAACAGATCCATAACGAATTTCATACAAAATTTTAATGCAAAACGAAAAGAAATAAAATTCATTGAAGATTATTCAACAAATATAAATTAAGTTTAAGCGAATACGAAACTCAACTTGATCTTAAATAATACAAAAAGAAGTTAATAAAAGAATTCTTTTTCGGTACAACATGAACAAAATGTATCAAAACAACAGACGAATTAGTTATTAATTAAATTATCATTTAACATTAATTTTAGGGTAATAAAATATCGTAAGTTATCTGGAATCGTAAAACAACTATTTATTTATAGAAAACATTTTGTATTCTTCATTTTGCCGTTAAGCAAAACCAATAATATTAAAACGTATCGATTGGATTATTTAAATATTCATATAAGACACATAGAAATACGGTATATCAGTTTATAAACTATAAATGGTAAACGAAATAAGAGGACCATAAAATAAAATAAAATAATTATTAACGATACAAAAGACATAATACGGATAACAACACCATATAATATGAAGCCTAAATTGTATTTTTCTTATTTTAAAAGTAAATTTTTAATAAAAGTAATCTTGGGTTCAAAGGATTCATAAAAACAAAAAAAAAAACTTTTAAAATTAAATCCTTGGAGGTTGGTGATACATAAAACTGATGGTGAGCCGACAATGATTTCATTCTTGTGCTAACTGGATATCTTTAATATTTACGATTTGCCTTTATGCACTGTTAAGTGTGGCCTAAGAGATATGGAGCAAAATATCATTACATATTCTGTATCATTTTTAACGAAAACAATTTTATTAGTTTTTTATATTGGTAAACAGACTAAACAGCATCCAATTTTTGCATTCAATCAAGAGAGAAAAAAAAAGTGAAAATTTGTAGTCTTTGAAATTCGCATCAGATCTTGAAGTAAAAATTTTACGATTCCTTCTGGAAACAAAAAATTGGAATGAAAACGTCAGACCTTTAGTACTTTCTTATAAGCAAGAAAAAAGAAATGAGATTCATTGTCGCTTAACGGAAACGTGTAATTGTAACTCTTTAGGAACGTCTAGATCACGATTAAGATATAAAACTACACAATATGCAACTAATAATTATGTCATAAAGAATTGAATACAATAATCCTAACAATTCTCTGTTATGTGTACAAAGAATTATAGTTTTTAATATCGTTACGGTGATACCTAGTCTTTCATCAAAACTCATCATTATTGTTATCACATTTCAAGAGAGTTCCAGTTATGAATACAAGATATCACCCTTTTGTTCCTTCATATATTTCAATGGGTATCTTGTCTCACTCATCACTTTGACTTTTAATGATCTTAATAAAAATAAAATTTTTTTGAAGACCAAACAAGATAGAAACCAATAAAAATGACTTCTATACTAATTTGAATTCAATCCAAAATAACAAAAAAATTCACGTGTAACAATTCAACAATGAATTTCATTCATACAAATAACATTTGCATGGGTACTATCTGCTTCTATATTTCATTATATTCAGCAATAAACTTGAACTGTATAATGTTTAACAGTTTCTTCTTTTTTTGGCAAATGAAAAGGAAACTTTTCTAATATCCATCAACAGACAGATGGAACACTAAAAAAATATAATTTTTATTATGCAATATCGTCTGTGTTCTCGTTGGTATCCAAACTAGCTAACAGGAGCACCTAAAAACACGGTATAACGAATTTCATCTTTATTATTCTATTTTCACATGACTACATAGTTCTTCTCTTGGTATGATATCCATCAGTTATTAAATTTCTTTTGCTATGAAATTTGAATAATACATATCCGAATTAACTTCGATCGTATAAACATCCATTTTCATATCATTAAGGAATATAAACGTACACATATGCGAATAAATAAATTACAAAAAAAAATAAAAAAACGATAGCGCAAAACTAAAGACAACTACTTTCAACACATAAAATCCACAAAACACATAAAATGAATTAAACCAAAAGAAAAGAAGAAGCACAACCGAAAAAGGAAAATGTTCAAACTGTAATGATACACTTTTTTGAAGGAAGTTGAGTGTAAATGAATTGCATTTTACCATCGTTGCAATGGTTGATGAACGACTGTAATAAAAATTTATCACATTTTCAAGCCAAAGAAACTGTACGGAAAATTTTCGTCTCTAAAATTCGAAAACTATTTTCACAGTTACTTCATTTTATGTGTTTATCGTATTCACACAACACTGAAATTATATTTTATTGATTTTATTATTTCTTGTTTCTTTTATTCATAATAATAAAATTTATATGTAATGCAATGTGTTTTATATTCATGTATTATTAGAAACATTATGAAGTGGGTGAGATGAGGCGCGATTTATAAGTGTTATGGGTGACGTTGTATCAAGAAGTTCAATTAAATTGCATGTTGACTTTTATGTGTATTTTCGTTAAACAACCAAATGGCCATTCTATTTCCTTATCATAATCTCATATAAGATGATGAGTGTTACATTAGTGGCTTGTGATGTTCATATTTGTAAATATACACACACACACAGTGAAATTATCCTTTTTCCTTGATATTATTAGACGAATTGGTTAGTGAGTAAAAATGCATTTTATATTAAAAATAATCAACAGAAAAATCAGAATATAATTTTCTGATCTAACGTAACGAATTTTATATGAAGAGTTAAAATTGTTTGTGTGTGTGTCTGAGATTATCCTGGATTCATGTAAGCGGATTATGTAAGAGAATTGCATTTTATGATGACATTGATCGTAAAATTTATTTAATGAAAATTCGCAACATACAATCCATCAGAAAATACCTAATAAAGATCTTAGGCTAATGCCTAAAAGGAAATAGCAAATTGCATATGGAATAGAAAACACAGGAAAATGAAAGAATGGAAAATTAGAATTTAAAAATAAATCGATATCCCAATTAGACTTAGAACAGTTAATTATTTGTTGTACTTTCTTGTAGTTTTCATTGTTTATCATTTAAGACTGTACCAATGATTCTTGATTACCCATTTATCTCTGAAAGATATTCACCATAAAATGATTATCATAGACAGTATTGTTGGTTTTAAATTAGCAAGTTATAATGTTCTGTTTAAATCATAAATAGTATAGATTAGGAATAATATCTTTTGATTTAATCATAACAAGTAACATATCGTGTCCTTCAAAATGCAATTCCCATCTACTTGTAATCAGATATATTCTATAATAATTTGTTTTATTAAACAGGTTAATTAAATATTAAAATGTTAAAGAATAATCAATGCATTATATTTATTAATGTAGGTGGGATCCTAGATTAATAAAAATAACTTTAATTTCTTATTTTATATTTTAATAACACCCAAAACATTTACATCCCATTCGTAATTTTGTTCAGAATAATATTGATTCTACTTTTAAATGACACTAAACATAATAAATATATTTATTTTTCTTCCACATAAAATAATATAAAAAATAAAAACCGAAATTTCTGTTCTTAGTTTGTTAATGCAATAAAGCTTTACAGCATATCAGATATTCATGGTAAAAAACAAATATAAAATAAATATTAAATGTAAAAGAATATTCGTTCACATAGCCAGCAATAAAATCTAGTAAAATGCACTTTTTTATGCACATCATCTACTATCTCATCTATACCGTAAGATATGTGTAATAAAACTTAAAGAAAAAAAAACATTATAAGATTCTTGAACAATAAAAATAAATAAATTGAAATGATAAAATCATAAAATAAGGAATCGTACATCTATAACAATTTTATTCATTGCAATAATCTGCACTTAAAAAATTGAACTCTGTAGGCATTTATCTAGTGTACAATATGAGTCCAGTAGTCCTTTATGGTGAAATACGTTTCTAGACAACGGAATCCAATGGAATTCCATAAATTCTATGATCACACAAGTTTCCCATTTAATGAGAAAGTTAATTTCCATCTAATAATTGAATGCAAATTATGGAATCTCAATATTTCCATTTATGTTAAACAGAACACCAATTAACATTGACACATTAAATATTCAATTGCCAAATGGACGCCAAAGTTAAACACTAAAACATAAAAGTATAAAATCAATTTAACAAAACAAAAAAAGTAAATGTTATGCATCTGACACATCGAAATAATAAAATGTTTACATAAGTACACTATTTTAATTATATTCATTTAGTAAAAAATGTGTCACACTAATTGGTCAAGTAATTATAA
Source organism: Coboldia fuscipes (assembly GCA_001014335.1). NCBI lineage: Eukaryota > Metazoa > Arthropoda > Insecta > Diptera > Scatopsidae > Coboldia > Coboldia fuscipes. Next base: position 14,186 of record JXOR01000078.1, on the reverse strand, counting down.
TGTTTGTGTCCATCAAATTGGTCAGTTTTATTTGTTACGTTAGAATTAGTCATAAAAAGAGGGAAGTATTTCATCATATTGAATTATATCGTTAAATTGAATAAAAACAAGACAAATTATGAAGGGCGGACAAATACACATGCAAGAAGAGATCAATTTTACAATAGCCCCATAGCTTAAAAAGGAACGTTTATATAAGAGGGAATAATAATAACAGAATTAATATGAGAAATATCATATTTGCATATGAAATTATCATTAAAAACTACGATGATTTTGTTGTTTTTGTTTCAAATAAATATGTGACTAGTAAAACATTGTAAATTATATGATTCAGTTTTATTCTCTAATACCCCATATGGTGGTAATCACATAAAATGGCACGTTTAAATTGCCTAAAAGTGACTTGAGCCTTTATTAAGTGCATTGACATGCAATTGAATTATTAATATTTTATTTTATATGGCAAAGTCAAGGTAAATTTAATATTATCCCTCTATGTAGTAATATGCTAATCATATTGTTATTTGTTCAGAATTAAAAAAAAACTTAAACGAAATTGTTGTATTATGGGGAGGAGTTGATCACTTTTATCACATTTTCATGAGGAATTTTTTTTTTTTTTCATTTTAATACTTTTAGTGTGTTCAATTAGATTTGCCAATAACAAATTGAAACTTTAATGTAAAAATTAATTAATATTGACCGTTAATTGTTACTAAGAGTTTTAATATTAATACAAAATTTTATTATTAAATGAAAATTTAGAATGATCGATTCATGTTGATGGTAATACATGACGACGTGATGATTATAAAGATTTCATAGTATTTTATTCCTCATATAAAAATAAATTTTATGAATTGGATAACCTTGTGGTGGCCCAGGTGAGACCTATGGCATAGTTAAACACCTCACAATCGATTGTTATAAAACAACTTAAATAAATAATAATAATAATAATAATGTATTTCTTTAGTATTTTATTCATTTTAATATTTGTTGTCTCCCTTAAGACTTGTTTCATTTATTTTTTTTTATTTTTTAATACACAAAATTGATTAATATTTATATTTTTGAACAATGAATATTCATTTATAGGTAATTGTATTATTTAATTGTTAATAAATATAAGAAAAATACATTATTATCATTATATAAAGATTAAAACATATAAGAACCACAATAAAACTTGAATAACATTCATGTACATAAAGATCAAGTTTTAAATCGAATTCTAAACGGTTACATACATTGATCCCTTAGTTAATTTACAAATCAATGATTTATGACGTCGCCTCTTATTTATCTTATGACATTTAATGTTCTGTACACATCGTAACTGATACCAAAAATCAAATGAATTAATTTTCATTTCATTATATTTACACAAAATACGGAAAAGGAAAGAAATAAAAAAAAAAAAAACAAAACAAATTCTAAACGATTAATCTTATCTTATTGGCAATTGAATTTTTTTAACGACATTTAAGTTCAGTTACAATGATTTATTTAAAAAAAACGACGAAACATACAAGTCAAGTAATTGAAAATAATTAAAATGAGTAATATGTGGCACAATAAGTAAAAGATATTGACCTGATAAAAGACTAATTGTGAAGTACATTGAACAAGACTCAATGTATTTGTAGTAGAATATTAAACCGTTTTAATGCAATTGTTGACTTTTTCTATTAAATCTATTATCTTCTGTTATCAATTTCGGTGTACAAGTTATGCCACAAATTAGTGCAATTTAAAGTGAATAGAAAATAAAATAAAAAAAAAAAAACGGTCAAGTGAGAGAATCTTGAAAATACACATACAACATTCAAGTAAAAAAATAAAATCATTTTTTATTAGATTACAATGTTTTAAACAATTTAATTAAATATAAAATATTAATGATGAACTGTTGTCTCATTTGGAAAAAAAAATGAATAGAAAACTGATAAGAATTATTATTTTATTTAATTGCAATGCAATTTTATTATATAAATTCTCCTCCTCTCTCTCTGATATTTAAGTTTTCTTATTTCGATGTTTCATCGTGTAATTTTGCATTTAAACTTAATGACATTTTCTCATGAATGATAATTGTATTTAATTGATTTTATATTTTTGATAAGAATATTCATTAAATTTCCGTTTATTTCTTCTATTTCATAAACAGAATGATGGATCTGGGAACCATTTAAGTAGAATCGTAGTGTTAAGGATGATGAACATCATTTCACATATTTAATGTGAAAATAATTTTTTTTTGTTTTTGAAAAATAGCAAAAAAAAAAAATAAATCAACTCTTTATTATGGAAACATGGAAAAGATGAATAAAATACACAACCACAACCATCCAAATTCAAATTGGAAGGCGATTAATATCAGCATTTTATTTTTATTACATTTGTTTTTTTTTTTTTGGTAATCTTCGTGTGTGTGAAAAATGTTCCAGAATTGAAATGATTTAAATAATAAAAAAAAATACTTGGAGTTCAGAGACTAATTAACAAAAATTAAGGAAAAACATCGAATTTAAACAGTAAAAAAAAATCAATATTATTTGCTAATTTCTTCAATTAGTTTTATGTCAATTTCTATTTGAATTATTAACAATTTTCTTAAGAATTGTCCATGATATAAAACAAACAACAAGAAAATATTTAGAAAATGAATTAAAGAAAATAATCATAAATGTATTTTTGTTCAATAAATTTTTTTTTTAAGATAATCATTACTATGTAGATACATAAAAGATATTTAATGAAATTAGTGAATCATAATTACTATACCGAATTAATGAGAATTGAAGAAAATTGAAATGAAATAGAAAACATGCCAATTAAGAACATCATAAAGTAAATTATTAATGATAATAATAATTTATTTTAGAATTTTTTTTTTATTTTTTAAAGTAATAATTGTGAGTTAATAATGAGATCTATACAATGTAAAGACATTCCCGTGTAGTGGAAACCGAACACAATAAATTTAAATGGAATATATACAAATTAATAGAGAATTTACATTATTAATTATGAATATACTGGAATTTTAAAAGTAAAATGAGATAATCTGTGTAAAATCTAAATTTATAAGCTCAATGATGGTGCTAATTATAAAATATAAAATCACTATGAAATTAATTAGATTGGAATTTATGATGTTCAAGGTTTAAAGTAAAAAAATAAAATTGAATTGAAAACATTTAACTTAATTCTCCTTCTCTTTATATTGATGGCATCGAATCTCAAATTCATTAAAAATCTAAAACACTTTTGTTAGAATGCACAATTTGAAGTCACATTTGATATGAATTTTAAATTCGTTTTGTATGATTAAAGAAAACTTGAGCGTCTTATTAATTGAATTGTAATTAAAATTATGAATTATGATAGCAGACACACAATTTGTGTTAAAGACATTCAATTTATTGTGTTTTAGTTAATACAATTAGCGGTGTTTAATTAAATAACAAATTAATTGTTATCAATATCAGTTTCCGTTGCTTAATTAAAATGCTCTAAATTTTCTATAGATCAACAGAATTAATTTTAATTGTATCAGTTAATAATAATTATGAACTAAATAATTCAAATTGGCGACATTAAAACAATTGATTTTTAATTCATTTATTTGTTATGTGAGAAGAATGGAATTTTCTTTGTGTTAATTGTTATAATGATAGTTTTGTTATGAAAACAGGAAAGATTGTACTGATTGGGTTAATTGATTATGTCTAATTTGTTCTATATTATATGGTACATCTCATTCAGGATGTTTTTGAATTTTTTATTGAAGAATTTTATTACAATTTTTGTTTTGTTTTATTTGCGAGAGACTTTGTACACGAATCTCATATTATTAAAAAAGCCATAAGGGAATTTGTAATTGCGGAAATATGAAATTACCAAATATTAAACATGAGAAAAATGTTAATTTTTCTCTTCTATTTCGATTATATGAATTACAGATTCTTATTGCTTTGTAATTTTAAAATTGATCTTTTCTGTTTTTTTTTTTTTTTTTT
>JXOR01000549.1:0-91014 GCA_001014335.1 Coboldia fuscipes | reverse complement strand
ATCACTTCTGAAGTGATATTCTCAGATTCATACAGTAATCGCACCATCAAATTATTAGGAAAATATCGAAACCAATAATCGGAAATCGATACGTTGTCAAAACACACTTAAATTAATCGATCAACGCGATTGTTCAACGTTCGATATGAGGGAAACGAAATAATCGAGCCACAATCAAGAGATATTTACACGCATAATCGATTTCATCAGGTATTCGATACATTGTGCAAATCGCACAAGATAAAAATTCTTCGGTGCTAGTTATTGTATTGAGAGCAAAAATGTAGTAAGGCATATAGCCAGAGTAATAAATATATTGCCTCTTTGCTACTTATACCAGCCTGGTATTATATTGTATCGTGACATAAAATTAATAAATTGCTTGTTTCTAAAAACAGTTTTACAGATTACATATTTTGTAACTAAAAAGTGATTATAATGTAAAAGAACTGTCGCAAGGTAACGAGAAAGTGGTGAATTTAAGAAATTTGGTATTAGCATAAGAGGAACTGATTGAATTCATACAGTTTTCGGACAAGTGAAAATCACTAGTTTTTTTTTTTCCTCCAAAAGAACCACAAAAAATTTTGGTTTTCCTCGTACGGTGTATGTGTGTATTTGTTTTGAAATCCACCTGGCACTGACATATTATTTTCTTCAAATGGATTCCTCGTATCCATTGGCCCAAGCGATCTGATTTTTTGGAATTGAAACAGAATTTTTTAGATTTTGTCGAATCAAAGAAAAAGTAATTGCAAACTTTTTTAATAGCCAAGTATAAGGACATTTAAAGTGTAAATACATAAGTAAGACTTTATAAGTAACATACTGTTTGGTAAATGCTTGAATGCTGTATTTAACACAGAACCAACGAAGAGACAAACAATAAGAAGAGTGCATTTAACGCAAAAGAAAAATGAAAAATTAGAGAGATAATATTTTATAGGATATCCGATATAACCAATAATCTCCTTTAATACGAATTGTGTTCAGAATATACGGGATAATTAAACTATTTTGTTACAATAGTTCAGTGACACCAAACGAATATAAATAAGCGCATTTCATTATACAAAAGGAACATTTTTTTATTCGCAACTAAAGTGATAGATTTTTACCAATATTTTCTGCTTTAGAAGGCAATTCAGCTTTTGTGTTGCTGCATAAATGATTTACGAATTGAAAAAAGAATAAATAAATAATAATTGGTTGGTATCAATCAAGTGAAAAAGAAAACAATAGAAGATATTACTTTCAATTATCGAATAATAAGAGACTCAACTGTACGTATACACATTGTTCAATAGTTAGATAATAATAATAATCCAGTGGCGTAAACGCAATAATTTACCTTATAGTTTACAATTTTTGTATTTATACTGAAGAAAAAAGTGTTAGCTAAATGGATTTTAATATGCGTCACCTATAGTACACGCGTAGTTTGCTTAAATAATAAAAGTATCCTAAATTCAATTCATTGATAGAGAGTGTCAATTGTGGTTCACGTTCGAGTGTAATCTATTACGGACAACAAGTTGAAGAAGAAAGACATATAAAGGTTCTAAAGATAGAGAGACATTTTCAAATTCTCTGATACAGTAACAAAGACTGGCGATAAAATAGTAACAAACTAAGCAAGTGATTTAGGTCAAAAATAAAGCCAACCTATTCAAGTAACGATAAATATATAAAACATTTGGGATAGTTCTAGTAATTCTACGAATTTTGCTAGCCCAAGTGACCAGTTTAAATACAGTGTGAATGATTCATAAAACATACAAAAGTTGATGCTAGCTGATTCTTCTTAGTTTTGTTTTCATTTGGAATTAAATATCATACTTCTTACATAGATTTTTTTTTGCATTGCAAAAGAAGGTAAGCTTCATATTCAATGCTATTACGATGCTGGTTTACTGGTAGTCATTAAGCATAAATTTGATTAGTTTAATCATATGGCTGATTAGTAAAGATGATTTGGAACTCCAACTCAGACAATGTAAACATATTGTGTGTGATTAAATACTCGTATGTATATTGTATTAACGCTGTTTGAAGGTTACACCGAATCCGACGAGACGGAATGTATAAATTCACCTTTTAAAACACGTAAAAGAAACAAAATAAAAATTAAATACCATTTGGAACGATTGAAAGTATTGAGTTTTCACATTTTTATAATTACGTTCATTATTACAGTTTCTTTATTATCACAATAAAATACTGTATATAACTTAGTTTAACTTTCAAACAACAACAACCAATCGTTTCTCATATAATCATTCAACACACATTTCCTGATGTGTTTTAAGTTTTATAATTTAAACTTTAATATTTTTGTTCCTTTAAATTGTTATATTATTANACAGTTTCTTTATTATCACAATAAAATACTGTATATAACTTAGTTTAACTTTCAAACAACAACAACCAATCGTTTCTCATATAATCATTCAACACACATTTCCTGATGTGTTTTAAGTTTTATAATTTAAACTTTAATATTTTTGTTCCTTTAAATTGTTATATTATTATTTGTTGTGATTGATTTTTACTTAAATAATTTACAATTGTGTAAATGGATAGAAGTAATAGCCATTTGATCAAATTCCATTAAAAATAATTTTTGAAATACACTACTGTATAAATTGTTTGTTATTCGTTGTAACTTGTTGATAAATGGACAATGTGAGAAGTCATTTTATAGAGCGATTTTTTAGGATAATATTTCATTTAACTGTGAATTATACTTATTAAAATTTGTTATTTTTCTGTTTATCTTTCAGAATGAATAGAAAGCCGTAAGATAGATAAATAGTAATATAAATTTAGTGGAGAATACGGTACTCTCTGAATTATTTTTTTATTTTGAATATTCGAACTGGAGATAAAGAAGACTAAAATTACAAAATCAAGATGACGGATTCAGTGTTCGATATTGAGCTTCACGACGAAGATCAACAACAAGAATCAGACGATGATGTACAAATTGAAATTGATCAAGTAAGTTTTATTTCTATTATATGATTAGTAATATATGATTCCATTTTAGCGATTATAGTTATTAATCGGTCGTGTTTTGGGTGATACGCAAATTTGTTATTCTTCCCTCATATCATTTGGGTTTTATACACATAATATTGTATCATATAGATGAAAACATTATGTTGTTTTTAACTTTTGGGTTTCACAATTCGTTGAAATACAATATTATGTATAATATGCTGATTCGGTTGCTTTGGATGGCCTAATATTTCAAGTGGATAAAATTTAACAATAACCATAATTGATTCTTCAATAAAACATTGACACCTTGTATTATATAGTTCTGATCCTTCTGGCTATTAAATTTCATATTTGAATGAAATCGTCAGTCATAACAGGAACACGTAAATTAGAAGTGTTATTTTGGAAACGTCTGACTCACTATCAAGATTATTTGAAAGGAAATTGGTCTCACACAACGACCCAAATAACTAACCAGATAGAATTGTTGAGTTCAAATACTACGATTTGATTTTGATTTTATCTACTTTGTTGAATATTGATGATACGTTTTAAACATTCAATTATTGGTTGAGTATAATATGTATTATAGTCCAAATATCGGAATTTTTGGTAATGCATTAATACACCAATTGTGTATTTATTCGTGTAATGGAAGTGATAAATAATAACAAAACCAGTCTCTTTGGTTTTGTTTGAATGGAATATAATAAAATCGGTCATATATTTTGACTGGACACGAAAAATGGGAGGTGGCAAACATGACTTTCAAGAATTTGTCATGTCTTATCTATGCAATTTAATATCGTTCTATAATAAGTGGCGAGTATTTATAATATGTCCAGTTGATATTAATCCCGAAAAATCCCATAAATCGAACTTAAGTGGTAGATTTATCAAATAATTTTATGTTGAAAATTATACTGATAATCTTTTGCGCCACTGATACACGGAAAATATACAATTGAAATATACTTACACAAATTTACTATTTTATGATGAGTAAAATATTTTGAATTTCAATTATATGTCGTATGCAATATGAACTGATGGTCTCTTTCCATCGTATATTATATGGATTTCATAGAATTTTGTTGCTCTTATCATTTTTATATTTCCAAATATTATTATCATGGAATTGAATACCTAAACACATAGTGATTATTTAGCAAATATGGTCAAAGTGGTCATCACATGTCTTAAACAGTATCGTATATATTGTTATGTATGTACATAATTTTTGAGGACAATATTTAGACTAAAGTGGTTTTAAATTACATGAAAATCAACTTGACAATTTTGATTTTATTTTTGGTATGTATACATAATACATAAATTTCGAGAGTTTTTATCATATACAATTAGTGATGAGATAATGAATTGGAGATGTGAAGCCATGAAGCTATGAGGAAGAAGTTGATTTCGTGATTATGTTTTATTTACTTAAAAACTTTTAAAGATATAAAAAGTATATGTGATATGAATGAGGCCAACTGTATTGTGATTCTCTACAAATACAAATAATGATTTCGTCGTGACAAAATATGAATAAATCCATTTAATAGATTACCTTGAATTTGATAATAAAAATTGTCTATTTCAATACGAATCAGATGTATTGAACACCGGATAAAACAGAAACAAATGAAATACAGAACTAAGTATAGCTGAACTGAAAACATACTTAGAGTCATTCTTAAACTATTCATAGTTAATTTAAATTGTATTTTAAAAGGGATGATTTAGGTACTTTTCGGTTACAAATTCTAACTTATAGAATCTTAACTACAACTATGGCGGTTATTTACTAGATTTTATTGGAAATTTAAATATCTAAACGGAAACAATAGATTTGATGGGACTAATATAATAGTTGAATGCATTTAAAGTTTGCAGTAAATTCTTAAAGAATGAAAATGAAAACTAAAAATAATTTTCACGTGAATTTAATGAAATAATATCAGCAGAAAGACCTTGAATATTTAATACTTCCTTATACCTTATACACATGTTTAACGTACTTAAGTAGTATTGCATTTAATTGATAAGGCGCCAACGTTCAGCTTTCAGTTCCATTATATACGACTGATTCTATTATCATTCAGTTCATCAGAATGAACTGATCTTAATTTGCGATTACGTAAATCATGCATGTTATTTACCCGATTAAAATATGAATATTTAATATCTTATTAAAAAAAAAAGTTCAATGCACAAGAACGAGAAATATGAAATTGTAAATTGAAATGATTGGCGTCATTCAACACGTCTAAATTCGAGAAACAAATTATTATCATTAAATGTATTTTTCCATTATTATCATATGTTTTTTTGCAACATTGATTTATATGTGCTAATGATATTTTTGTCTCCTTAACTTTTCCATGTATATTAGGTTGATCTGGAACCAGAACTTCACATTAATCATCATGCAGAGTATGTCATCAAATGTTATTTAAATTTTTAACACTTATTAATTTGTATTTTATATAAAATTCTTATAGAGCCGATGGTAATGAATGTATTCAATTGTCGGAAGATATTGTAAATCCAGGAATGTTAAGATTGGGACCACAAGATTTTGAATTAAAAAAAGTGTTAGGTAAAGGTGGATATGGTAAAGTATTTCAAGTACGTAAAACCACGGGTACTGATGCAAATTCACATTTTGCAATGAAAGTTCTTAAAAAAGCATCAATAGTAAGAAATCAAAAAGATACAGCCCACACGAAAGCCGAAAGAAATATTCTTGAAGCAGTTAAGGTAAGTGTTGTATTAACTATTTAATTTTCATTTAAAATCCAACTTAATCTAACTAACAAATTATACATTTGTTTTTTTTTTTATTATTATTTTAGCATCCATTTATTGTCGAATTAGTATATGCATTTCAGACTGATGGCAAACTCTATTTAATACTAGAATATTTAAGTGGCGGTGAATTGTTTATGCATTTAGAAAGAGAAGGAATATTTTTGGAAGACACAACGAGGTATTATTAAAAACAAATATTCATTTAAATTTTAAACTTAAATGAGCAATTAGATCTTTGCACATTTAAATTAACAGAATCTAATTATATAAATGATTAATTTTTTGTTGTTGTCTCTGTATTTATTCTTTTTTGTATCTCTTTTTTTTATTTCAGTTTCTATTTAAGTGAAATTATCTTGGCTCTAGAACATTTACACTCACTGGGAATCATTTATAGAGATTTAAAACCAGAAAATATTTTATTAGACGCACAAGGCCATGTAAAATTAACTGATTTTGGTTTATGCAAAGAACATATTTTGGAAGGAATTGTAACTCATACGTTTTGTGGTACTATTGAATATATGTAAGGAATTTACTTAACATTTATAATTAGTCAACAGATATGAATATTTTAAGTAAAATCAATAATAATTTATTTTTTGTTCGTAGGGCACCAGAAATATTAACTAGAAGTGGCCATGGTAAAGCGGTAGATTGGTGGAGCCTTGGTGCTTTAATGTATGACATGTTGACAGGATCTGTGAGTCCAATATCTTTATAAGAATAATATTTATTCTTTATATTTTATGACACCTAATGATATTGTTTGCTGTATTTTTAGCCGCCGTTTACAGCTGATAATAGGAAAAAAACAATTGAACAAATATTAAAAGGTAAACTAAATTTACCGCAATATTTAACGCCTGATGCTAGAGACCTTATACGTCGGTTAATGAAACGTCAGGTGCACCAACGATTAGGTGCCGATTCTAGAGATGCAGCTTCAATTAGGGAACATCAATTTTTCAAGGCAATTATTTGGGATGATGTGTTAGCACGTAGACTAGAACCACCTATTAAGCCAGCTGTGGTATGTTGAAATTTGATTATTTTATTGTGTACCTTTCAAATTGTTGTTCTTTGATATGAATTTTAGCGAAGTGAAGATGATACGTCACAATTCGATACTAGATTTACAAGACAAGTTCCCGTTGATTCACCTGATGATAGTACTCTTAGTGAAAGTGCCAACCTAATATTCAGGGTATTTGAAATTGAGAAATCTGTTATGGATTACTGATACTGAAGTGTATTAAATTTTAGGGATTCACCTATGTAGCACCATCGGTTTTAGAAGATATGCAACGACAACCTCAAGTGATAACAGCACGTTCACCGCGCCGAACGCCGCGTACCCGTAATGAACATTTTAGGATGAGCGCTTTTCAACAACGATTTATGAACCGTGAAACGCCGCCATCCCATTTACAACCATTTGGATCCAGACCATCACCACAAGACGAAATGATGGATGTACAAGGCGTACCAATAGCGTAGTTAGTGCCATTTGCATTCTTATTTTGTTTGTTTATTGAATACCAATAATGTGAAAAACATTATTTAGTTAGTTATTTTTCGCTACGTATTACGAATTAATATTGGATTTCATTTTTTTTTTTTCGTTTTGTTATTAATCGAATATTTTTATTTTGGTTCTTATTTGTAATTTTACGTAAAATCGTCTTTAAGGTTGATTGGTTAGTCTTGGAATGCATTCATATGAAAAATCATCTAACAAAATCATAGATACATCATGAATGCATAAAATATCATATCCAAGATTAATTCGATATTATCAAAATGCATTGTTGTATGCTTATGGTAAACGCATAATTTACTTGCTTATTATATTCATAGCTTCTAATCAATGTTTTTTTTGTTGTTGTTGGTAATAATTATTGCTACTAACACTTTTACATTATACTTAACCATTGTCCCAATCATCAATATATCCATTGATATCATACGTTTGGGTCATAAAGTATAACAGTTTTTATAATCCCTCTTATTGATATCCTTTGAAGTGGCTAAAAACAAAAAAAAACATTAATTTGAATTGATTAAAGTTAAATTTTGTCGTATCTAACTATTCTAATTATTAATTAGGATCAGTAGTTATTTGGTAATAATGAAGAATCCATTATTTAGATTGTAACGATTTGGGTATTTAGTTTGAATTAGTAGTTTCGTAGTGATTTTGTTTAACTTTTTTCTATAAGATACTTTATTAATTTTAATTTGTTTAATAACTTCTATACAATATTCTGTTATTATTCCTTAACTATCTTCTTTATTATATGAGATATCAATTCTATTCTAACAAGTGGTAAACTATAATTTTTATTTTTTTTTTATTTTCCTTTTTCCATAAAATTAGAAACAATCAAAATTTTATGTTCTTTTCCCTATTTTATATAATTAATTTTCAAAAAAAAAACAAAATTTTAATTTAAAAAAAAGAATACAACACGAATTCAATAACTATTTTGGGTATTTAAATGAATATACTAGATTTATTTTTATCTTATTTTCTTTTTTAGCCCTAAAAAAAGTATAAATTGGCCCTCTTATCTAAAATCTTGATTGTCATCCATCATCTTTGGCCTATAATAATATTATTTTTTTTTTGTAATAATCATCTAATGCTATAAAACAAAAGCCATAATAATGCGAACAAATCAAAACCAAATACCACACACTGAGTTCTGGAATGAAACATTTATATATATTTTTTTTTGTTTTATTAAAATTAACATATATAATGTCTTTTTGTATTATCCTACTGGTTTGCCTAAATTTATATAAAAAAAAAAATACAATATTTATGCTTTTTTTGTTATGAATCCTATCATTCTTTAGTATCAAGAAAAAAAAAAACACACACACCATTCATATATTGACACTATTATCTCTTATTTAAAATGAATGAATTACAGAAATAAACACAATTTAATTTTAATTATAATAGGTAATTTTTATATTGTATTTTAAATGGAGAGAAAATTTATTGTAGTGGAATCCTTGCAATTTATTCTATCCTTTTAAATAATATCAATGCGATTTATTCAACAAATTTTGTTTAAAATCAATTCTATACAATTCAATATTAATTTTTTGTTAGCATAATTATGTTTTTCTTTTTTTTTTTTTAAATCTTTATTCAATATATTTTCTTTTTATATAAAAATTTAAGTAAAAAAAAAAAACAGCATATTAAAATTAGGCAGACTGAAAATTTAGTAAAAATGTAGTATATAATTACCAATATGATGAATAAACAGTTTTCTTATCAATTTATCTTAAATCAGGTTGATTTTGTAAATTTCATCTGTTAAGTGAAATAATAGAGTTTAACTTTGAATTCCTGACGAAATGAGATAAATGTGATTCAACTGAATTCGTTTTTATAGTTTTTGTTTTGTTTTTTTTTTTTCATTTTACATGATACAATACGTGATCCCGTTTAAATGATATTGTCCGTTAATTATTATTAAATAAAAAATGATTTATGTAATTTTCATTTAAGACTATTGATTTTTAGTTCACTTATTAAATCGTACATAAAACTATGGTATACCACAACAAATAATTAATTTTTACTAAAGTTGAAAATTCATCAAATTTGATTAATAATGATGGATATGATTTTAATTTTTCATTGGATTACGAATTCATTTTGGGATTTTTATTCATAATGTGAGAAGAATACAAGTACACAATAATTGTCATGTGTTATTGTGTAAGAGATATTAAAGAGTTTCTTTATTTTATGTTTTATTGTATTAATTGAAATTAATCGTTAAGTTAAGGAAATTTGTAGCCTAATTTAAAAAATATTTTTTCCCTTTTTTCCCTCGAGTAATAAAAATAAAGAAAATTTTCATACACAAATTGTTTTTCATTAATTGTTTATTTCAATTGACTTTAAGAATCTGTGGTGCTAGGCTAGTATCATTGTAACTACAGGAAAGCTATCTTGGAATATCTCAATTGGAAACTATGATTATTATAAATGAAAACCATGAATATTGCATATCCAACGGCGATCAAATTATTTTTCAATGGAAGATTATTGAAACTCAAGTGTAAAATTTCTGGTGTTATGAATGGTACCAGGTTTAATATACATACGTGAGATAATTAATAAAATATACGATGCAGTGCATATTATAATAATTCATAAATAATTATAAATAGGAATCATATAAAGTTAAATACAAATAGATGAAGTACAAAGTCAGAAAAATAAATGTGCGGTATTGCGGTAAGTGCGTTATGAGTTTTTAGAAGGATGAGATTTTTAAATTTTTTCTCATTGTCATACAGTCCTCCTCATCAATTTTCAATGTATTTGCCTTTACGTTAATCTCTTCATTTTGGCCAACTTGCACATTCAGCAGATAACGGAGAGTGGCCCGTAACTAAAAAGAAAGAAATTGTATTAAATCATTATATGGATTTCTAATTTGATTACTCACCTCTGCGAGAACGTGATTCATTTCACCAACATTAACACGAAGAGTTTCCATTTCCTTAACAAGAGCAACTTGTGCTCGATCACTAGTACATTCGATGCCTGGTCTTTGCGTTCGATTACCTAGTCTCATTTGTGCAACAGCCAGGTATCCTTCTTTGGTCGCCAGGTCTTCTTCTATTAAAGCTATCCTTTTAACGATGTCCCTCACCTTCTTTACTGTACTATTCAAAATATCTTCAAGTACATTTTTAGTGTAACTGGTCTCCATAATACGAGTCTTAAATGCCTCATTGGTTCTATTCACTTGATTCATTACGTCTTCCACCACCTGATTCAGAATCATATCAATATAAGATCGTAAATTTGCTGATAAATTTAGTTCTTTTGATGTGTCTTGAATGTTTTTATTGGTCGCCGCTTCCCACTCATCAATTTCACAATTACTAAAGAACATAAATTCAGTTGAATAAAATGTGAGTGAATCAAATAGTAATATTCTTACACTTTATTCAATCCTACTGGTCCTTCATAGATACTCAAATGCTGTTGAGATACTCGTAACGAAAGATTCGATTCATCAATTTGATAAGATCTCGCTTTATTCGATAGATCACGATCTAGTTTATAAATCGTAGATCTCAATCGACGGATCTGTTCATTATTCTCAGCAAGTGCATTAATTAGAAGTGCTAATCCTTCCGACATTACTTTCAGTTCACGTTTTAATTCCATATCAACTTGATCGTGGGTTAAATCAACTTTGATACGATTATTCCGTAGTATGATACACTTCTCACAAATAACGGTACCCATTTCTTTCAAAAATTTAATACCAGTCTCAATTCTTCCTCTGATTATCTTCAGTACTTCTTCTTCTGCACAAGCAGCTGCCTTCTGTTTGACAGCCTCTTCAATGAGAAATTTAATATCGATTAGCCGTTCCTTTAGTCGATAATCCGATTCACGTTTCATAAGTTCCGTTTCATAACCAACTTCTTGTAGTAATCGATCTGTTTTCCTGCAATAAATAAATGTTAATAAATCTGAAATTCACCTTGTATTAAAATAAGATACGCCAAGACTCGATCGGCCAACATCTCCTGGTCCTGAGACACTCGATTTTTCTGGCGAATGTCAAAATTCCAGTCGTCCAATAAGTATTTGGCTGGCACCTTTGGTGTTCCATCCTTATTTACAGAACACTTTCCCAGCATTTTGTTGATAATTCCAACTCTAACGAAGACTATTTACACGTATCAGAAATTGTGTCCGTAACGGAACAAACAGTACTAATACAGCTGCCCTACAAATGAATACCTAAAAGGGTATTTTGACTGATGGGGATATCAATTCATCGATCAAACTAAATAATGCAATGGGTTGCTACGGTGTGGAGTCATGCATCGTTATTTTGAAACATACAATAGTCCTAAAATTGTTTCACTGATGAAATTTTATTTCCGCTCCATTCTTTTATCAATTACACAACTGTGAGAGAGCTAGGAGATGTGTTGATTCAGTAATTAAACAGTCAGATAATAAATGATGTTCCTCTCTCTCTTAATGATAAGCATTAGATGGAATTATATTTTTAACATTTTTTTTTTATAAAACTAATTATTCAGATTTTCTGCTATACGAATGATATCACTTGGGGTCTGTGTCATTATAAGATTAGAGTTAGAGACAGATAACAAAACTAAACAAAAATGAAATTGTATCTGTGAGTATTATCATTTTAACCGTTTATCACATCTTTAAATAATGATAATTTTAATGAAATATAATTAAACCTATTGTGGATACTCCATTGGAAAGGTGTTGTTATTCTCCATGTGTACACATTAAAATACAATTATAAATTCAATTATTGACATTGTTACATTTTTATATTCACAGCATTTGTGTATTATGTAAAGATGAATTTTTTTTTCATTTTCGGTATAAAAGGGAGTCGTTTTACTATTTTAATGGTCCATTTTCAAGTGCAGGTTCTGATTGTTGATTCGTGATACAGTGAAACTAAGAGAAATGGTGTAATTTATACTAAACAATTTGGTGTTTTTTGATAATAAAATTTTCATAATTGAACAACTTAAAATTGACGAATTAAATTTTAGTTCTTTGTTTTATTCATTTTTGGAGAACAAACATAGAATCAATGACACAGTTTAATGAATAGTCAACGGCTACCTAATTGAAATATTTTAAACAAATTGTTATGATATATTTAGGACAATAGTGTGAAATATGTTGCAACTGGTGCAGTTGAATAATTTATTTTTTTTTTTCATTTTAAATTTAATTTAAACTAAAGCAGTACATTTACACAAAAATAAAATGATTTCATTTACATTAACTGTTCCGAAGTCGTTATTTACAAATTATCACATGAACATGAAAAACCATTTTAAATATTTAACTACGGCGGATTACTTGTTAGTATTGCGGATGGAAAACAAAATAATAATCGTAATTGATTTTAAAACTCACGTTAAAATTTACTTTGTTGTTTTAATTTACCGTTGATGTATATGAGATGCCGATACAATTTTTATAACCAATGGACCAATTTTTCATAAATTTCCTCATCTAGTCCAGAAGTGGATAAAACAATAGTAATTGCGTTACCACCGTAAAGAGTAATTTTCTGTTCGGGATCCGTTTAAAACCGAAAACCTGATTTATGTTATTCATAATAAAAAAATCCATAAATTTATTGTTCTCATATTTATCCAGGTAATTATCACATTCTTCATTTTATTACAGCTCAAGACATCTTAAGTGAAGTTTCACCAAATCGTTTAGCATTTGAATTGTATGGAATTTCTAAAATATCATATGAATCTCAGCCACTTGGTGTTAAGTTAAGCTCATTTTAATATACTGGATAAACACTGGTACTTGGTATTGTCCATCATGTAATCGTATTGGTTTGAGAAAACTAATAGAATATGTAAAAACTTCACATAAATCATCGTCTCAACCACATTATTAAAAATTATATTTCATTCAATCTGTATACTGAATGGAATAATAATTATCGGTAATTATGTTGCGGTTATTCATGAAAATTAGTTAAAAATAACAACAAATTTATCAATAGTAGTGGCATAAAATATCGGTGGTGGTCACTGACTGTAACTAAATGAATTAAGTAAGTGCAATGTAATGTACTATTCGTAATATTTTTTTTTAATTCCATTTTGTTTTTATATCGATACGGTGTTTTTATTTCACCTAAATTGACATCATTTCATTTAGCATTTAAAATTAATTCAAATACACGGATTACCAAACAGTAGTAGCATCAAGTACTTACAATAGGCAGTTCATTAATCGAAAATAAGTTAATTATTTAAATGAATGTGTTTGTAACCGGTGAGTACTAAAAGCACATAGAAACACAAAAATAACAATGGAAATAAAGAACATAAAATACAGACCAAAAATCCAATGAGTGGGATATGGAATGGGGGCCTATTTGAAATGCAGGTAGATCTTGTACAGGTATTTGTTGGTTCGGTTCATTATTTGCTTTTTGCTACCGTATTTCAACATGGACACACAATTTGATCTCGTAGTTCAATATATCAAGTGGTTAGATGATCAGTCATCACATGAACGATTAGATACCGGTTGTGCGATATTCCATAAGTTGAGTGATTGTGACTTTTATTTTTCTATTTTACATATTTTATTAGTTCTGGATAATTTTAATTGTGATATTAAATAACAAAATTTCATGAAATTAACGAAATTTATTTAATGTTGTTGAGGATTCAAATGATAAGAATGAATTATTTTCTTGTTCGCCATTTGAAGTATGAGTTCATAAGTAAAATTCCAGTTACTCGGCAAAGTTTGTACACGAATTATAGTGAATTTCTCAATGAGTACACAGGTAGAATATTATTTTTTTTTTTGGCTCGAGTGGGAGATGGCATTAAATGTTTACCGATTAAATAAAAAAATTACTAAGCAAATGGAATCTTAATGAAAAAAAAAAAAAAAAATTGGTTGGAAACCAAATTTCATTTAGTCTATACGTTAAGAGTAATTTTCCTTCCTTATAAATGTGGATGAATTCACGTTCTTATGTAATCGCTGAAGTCTCTCTATTTGACAACGATAAATTATAATTTGGTATAAAGCTGGTTAATAGCCCTTATAAAAATTAATTATTTCATCACAACATTTGGTGATATCTAACCACAGTTCCAGATAATAAATAATTTATAAGTGCGGCACATAATTTCACTATCTGATCATATTGTGATAATGATATTAAAATTGATTGCTCTATGGTAACTTAAATTATAGGAACTTTGCGGTTTTGTACAAAAAAAAAAAACCTCTCGTCAACATCATCATGAACAAATAATAGAACAATTGTATGACTATCATTCACAATCATTTTTAACTGAGGTGCTTTATTTAACCTACAAAACACTTAATAATTTTCTTCTCGGTTTCTTTTCTCAATACAATATTTTTTCTTCGTTCATTTATTTTTGCTGTACATATAGTTCTTGATAAATTTAAATATTATATTGCCACATTTCGAAACAAACAACGTTATTCAATAATTATCTCGTTTTAATTCAAATGTGCGACGAAACTACCATCTCTAGCTAGAGATGTAATCATGTTTGCATTCCTCTTATTATCTTTTTATTGCGTCAATGATAATAAGATGATGAACGTTTTGTTATAATCATTTTGATGATTATTAAATGTTGACAATGTTTCTAAAGAATTTAAAAAAAAAAAAATCTTAAAATTTCAAATATTGTGAAAGAATGAACAATTTATAATCTGACTAGACTGTAAACGGTTAATTTATTTTATTTTTTTTTTAGATAAATAATGTTGACAATACACTCATGTGATGAATATTTACCGGTATAAATATTTATGTGTTTTAACTATTGTACATAATTTATAAATTTTACTGATAAAACGGTCTATCTTATCATGTTGTCAACGGTGTACAATTTTCCATTGATTGCAATTATGACTGCAAAGGCCATTTAATTTAAGGAACACTCGATGGCATAATATAATGGCGACAAAAAAATATATAATTCCAGAATGAACATAACTGACGAGTGTCAAGTGGTCTTATCTTTTCGGTTGAAAATTATTGGGTTGGATAATATTATCGGTTAAGTTTATTTTCGATTGTATTTAACTGGTTTTTTACTTTTTTATTTAAAAAAAAAATAATAATCATTGCAGTACACTAAAGAGTATGTACTCGACCTAAAGGTATGCTGTGAGTTCACTGTAATAATTTAAACAACAACATAGAATGGTGTACACAATTTATTAAGTATTTTGTAAGACCCAATTGATAAGAGTAAAAATATTCTTGATATCTACAAAAAGTAAACTCATATTACTAATTTCTAGTTCGTAAACAGATCCAAGATTCGATGAATTTCTTATACATAAAACGCTTTTTTTTTTTTTTATTAGTTTAACATTATGATGTACTGTTCAATATTTTCTGATAACATTGGCATAGTGAATTGAAATATTGATACGTTCATGTATATCAACATATTACACCTGACCAATTTAAAACAATCTTAAGTATGAACAAATTCAATTGATTCGTTGTGGCGTTTAGTCTGGTTTTAAAGCTGAAAATTTTAAGGGAAATAAAAAAAAAAAATCAAGTAATAAGAAATAAGGTGAAACCGAATTACTAAAAATCATATCATTGAAACGTTAAGACGTTTTCAACATCATGTGACTTAATACAAATTTTATATCGCAGTGGAAATAATACGGTGGATGCTAATTAGATTATTTGAAATTTTATATATTTCAGTTTTTTTTTTCTTTATTTTATTATATAGTAAAGGTTGTTCCAGTGAGTTCCAGTTTATTTATTATAAAAATTAATATGGACCAAAGAAATGAAGAAATACATTTAAATTACGAATATGAAAATAAAGAGAGCTATCCGTCGACAGTAGAGTTCAAATTCACTGTCATGGAATTGCTCTCTTTATGTACTATTCGATTATCATCTTGATTATTAAAAAAATGTGTGACAATCCACGTGGTTATGGAATTGTTTAAAATATTTTATATTAAATTGATTATCAGATATTTAAGAATTTTAATAACTACACAACAATTATACTTTCACAGGATTTACTTGAGATTGACAATGGGAGCAATTTCTCTTTTTCATTTCTTTAAGTTAGGTAATTAACGATAAGTGATATTTTTGGTAACAGTAATCATTCTTGACCATCGAACGTGTCAAAATCAAGGGTTTTCAAAAAATCATCAATTTGTTGTTTCAACACTGTATTTTCCATACAGTCAGTGGATGATAAGGTGGCATTCGTCATTGGTGATGTGTCTTTGCCACGACTGAACCATTGATCAATGGCCGATTTTTCATATGAAAAACCATCTGTTGTAGTTAGTATCACATGGAAATAAATGGTAATTAATTAAATGAGTCTAACACTCTTTTTTATTAATAATAAATGTACATAATTTAAAATAATTATTACCTTCCAATAGTACTGGGTTTCGCATCAATTCATGAGTAATGGGGCATATGAATTCCAATGGAATATCGGATGCAGTTGCAGCCAAATTATATAAAATTTGTCTTGCGGCACTTATGTGTGAATCAACTGTATAGTTTCCTGTTAGATCCCAAATTACGATTGAACGATCATTTGAGCCTGATGCAATTATTGTTGAATCTATGTTAATTGCTAGACAATTTATATAACGGCTATGTTCACTTAATGTACGTAATCCATTCCCTTGTAGGTCCCAAATTTTAATTGTTTTGTCTATACTGGAGGACACCATCATTGTCCCAGATCCATTGAATCTATAAAAATGAATTATTAGCCAATTAACTTATGTAATCGAAATGACATAGTTTGATAATAATTTCAAGTATTTTTTGTTTTGTTAATTCAATTGTATGAGTTAAATTCTCTAGCTTTGATTGTCGTTCATACTGTTGTGGTTCAATATACATGTGTTTCACCTTCCTTTTTATTTAATTTAATTTTATATTTTAAATGGCATTTAAGAATTGAGAAACGATAATATTTTTCAAATACAGTAATTCATAATTAAATTTCTATAGACAATACAAACCGAATACAAGTCACAGAACTACCATGGGCTGAAATACATAGTACACATTCAGCATTCATAATATCAGTACAATAAACTGTTGATGAACCACACATGTGTTCCTACAAAAAAAAAATCGAAGAAAAAATAACAATCAATATCATTCATTTTGACTATCAATTGATTAAGAAAAAATTAATTATTTCATCATGTACTTGTGCTGTGGTTGGCACTAATTTCGATCGTGTCCCTGGATCATTCATTGTAGCCTTATTTTTTCGACAGAATATACGCCAGATTTTAATGCAATGATCACTGCCACATGTTGCCACCGTATAAATACTCACATTCGGATCAGTAGCTAATAAAAACAAATCATCATTGGGAATTGTTCATTATTAGTGTAATTAAGTGAATAGACTTACGGTCGGCGAATACAATCCGACAAAAATCGGCTGACATAACACCCAAATCATGGGCAGCATCAATTGAACAATCAAAACTTTCTAAATCTAATTTTTGAGAAGAAAAAAAACCGCCATCAGATTGTTTAGAAGTGCTGGCAGTGTATTTTCTAATACTTTCATTAGTGATATCCAAATAATGTAATCGTACGTTACCGGACGTACAAGCTGATAAGAGCACACTAGAGTCTGGTGAAAAGGTGACAACATGGACCGCCTCTTCATGCAGTTTTAATTTTCTGTATCAAAACCAATAAGATATGAAAATAAATAAAAAGATTATGGAATTTAATAAACCTAAAATGAACGTTTCATTTATTACGATGCGTTGTTTACCTTATAACAGTTTTATTATGATCCCAAATACAAACAGAGCCTGAATCATCAGAGCTAACAATGAACGTGCCATCGGGACTTGAATTTTATAATAAACATTTAAATTGAAAAGTGAATTAAGTTAATTACATAAATGTAAACAGTTCTGACTGTAAAAAAATTGTAATAAAAGTAAAACTGTAATTTACCTGAAAGTGCAAGCTCTGATGGCCTCACTGTTATCTTGGGTCAACACTGTAATTCGTTCACCAGTTTTAATATTCCATAATATAATCGTTCCATCCACTGATCCACTGGCTAATGTCATTCCCTATCATTGATAAAAATTTTAAATCTTAATCGAAGTCTCTTTATTTTTCAATTTAAGTTAACAGATTACAATTATTATCAACAAAATATTGTTAAATTCGATTGAAAATTTGCGACAGTATTAATTTTTTTATTCCAGGTATGTGAAGGTAAAGCAAATACTTAATTAATTCAACGAATATTATTTAAATTTGGACTTCATGTACATCCGTTTACACCACCACCGGAATTGAAGCCCACTGGTGTCAAGTTTTGTAGTTAGCATTTGAGAAAGCAGCTGCTTTTGTATTGTGTTTGTAAACATGTTTTGCCGGTACAAATTGTCCATTGAGAACAGAAGAGAAGTACAGGCTGTCTTATAAATAATTAATATATTGCCTTTTTAATATTTTGATAATCTAATAATATTGTGTTGCCAACAGAAAAGAGTATCTTTTTAGCAAGAGGAACATTTTTTAATAAAAAGGAATTTAATCAGATCAGCAAAGTAATTAGCAAGGTATCAGTTGGTTCCTATAAATTACAACGATGTGCATTTATTTAATTAATTATCATTTTAGGCGCCCTAAAATCACAACATAATGGGATCGGATTTTATGAAGTTCCCCGGCAATGAACGATACTTGCTGGATAACGTCCTTGAGGTGGTAACGCCACACAAGATATCGGTGCTTATCATGCTTCAAGAATATAGGAATATGCGTGTGCACGGTTTGGGACAAGATGAAGAGACATCGTATACGCCGGAGGGAAAGCGAAACTTTTGTCGGATATTACTGAATCTGATCCAATGCCCGGATATGTCGTATAAGGAATTGTTTGAACTACTATTTTCATCTGAAGGATTTAACAGGATGCACCTAAAACTATTTATTATGTACATGGAGAGCATATACAATCGGGGATTGGAAATCCTATTTGATTTGCATAAAATAATGTATTATTTGGTGTCTGAGTCTGATGATTGTAAAGATAAATTTCCAAATGAGGGTCGTTGTCGAATTAGCCCCTATAGCGTTGTAGGATTATATTTACGAAAGATAGTAATTACGTTGGACAGAATGACATTTTCCGAGGTAATGGGGCTATATGAAAATTTTCAAGTGTACTATGAGAAAGGTGTACGGGCTTTATTAATGAATGGCAACGATTATATAGCAGTGCTTGGCAACAGAAGTATAATAGAAAATGAACCAACAAGTGATAGTATTGAGATTTTAAGCAGAAAAATCGATAGAAGTGGAATGGCACAATGTAAGTGGTCACTGAGGCAAGCTGAATTATTTGTAAATCAACAATGTGCTATGATAGAAAGCAATGAATCAAAAGCGTTGAAACCAAAAGATCTTCAATGTAAATTAAATGAGATAATGCGTGACAATCCAAATTATTCACTAGCATTCTTTTTAAATTATATAAATGCATTACGATGTAGTGATTTTTTATTGGCACAAGATGCATTACATTTGGCGTTTGATAAAACGACACGACAAATAGAGAATCCAGTACAAACTGCACTTCAGTATAACAGTTTACATTTAGCCATTTTGCATTCCCATTTTAATCACAAGAATGAAGCATTGGCGAGTCTCAGGGAATGTATCATGTTGGCACAGGAACGTGGAGATGAGGTTTGTTTATATATTGCTAAACTGTGGCTCTGGTACTTAGATAGAAACAATGTTCAATTAAATCATAAGTTTATTTCAAAACAAGATGAAGTAAATATGATGCATTGCACTTCGCTTAGTCTGCAATACACAACAAAAATTGCGGCTCTCTGTGGTTTTTCACCATCAAAAATATTTGAAATGCTGATTAAGAGTGAAATTTACAATATAAAGTATGTGTTAATTGATCTGACAATTAATATGTTGAATGAAAAGGGTGGTCTGTGGACTTTATATGGGAAGTATGAGTTGGGCAACTTGTATAATCAACTTCTGTTGCATTCCGTTAAAACGCATATTAGATCAGATACATCTATTGAAAATTCTGAAGGAATTTGTAATGCATTCTGTCGAATTTCCATGAATTTGGCACAGTATGGAGAATATAGTTTATGTACGACAATTCTTCGTCATTTAAAAGAATTATTTTCGAAGCCACGTTTATCTAAACAATGGATGATTTGTGAATGTTACATATCATGTATGCAGGCAATCTATTTGCACCAATGGAAAGAAGCAAAATCTTATTGTTCTCAACTGTTTATACTGGATGAGATACAAAGTCGTTTGATGAAAGCCTCGACTCATATAGCTGAAAGGAATCTCTTTATGGCAAACACTGAAGTGGAACATCTGTTACAGCTGGATGACATTGAGCCATTGTACAAAGTTAGGGCATACATTCTGATGGTGAATATTCAACTAGGATCAAATAGGCTAGAAGATGCAATTACCTCACTAAATACAGCTTATGATATTTCTAAGGAGAAACATTTAGATTATGAAATTGCTATTCTAGATATTCACTATGCTTATGTTCTAATGGAAAAGGGAATGATTACATTGGCTCTAAAATCTATTCGATCTGGTCTTGAATGCATTTTAGCTAATGGCGGATGGTATGATCAATCGAAGGCGAATTTCTTGTTTGTGAAATTATTGTTGAAGGAGCAGCACACAGAACATGATAAATTGGAAGTGTTTAAGAAATGTTCTCCAATATTAGAGAATATCGTTAAAGGATTCACCAAAATGGAGGCATATTCAAAAGTATTGGATGTTTATGTCTTTGTGGCGCATTTTTTTAACGGATTACAACGTAATTCGGAAAGAAATTATTATTCATATAAATTTCGTCAATGTTATGAAGAGCACCCGGTTCAAGAAAAGTATTTGAATGTGTTTTTTTAATCCTCTGAGATGGCCTTCAGTTAATTATTAATAAAAGTTTATCCATATGAATTTTGTATCAAAGTTTTTTTTTATGTAATTTACTTACATGCGGTGAGACTTTTAGACTTGTGACACCATACTTATGACCCAGTAATGGAGAAAATGATTCTTCAAGAAATCCTTTGCCGACATTCCAATTCCATGCACGAATTGTTTTATCACTTTATACCAATAAATAATTGACGAATGACCGATTGTTAATAATTTTAATTGTGGTATATTGGAAAGTGATTACCTTGAACCAGAGAATAACATATTATTGCCATAGAAGTCGAGACAAGTCACGTCACTGGTGTGTCCTTTCAATTTTTGCAGAACACGAACATTATTGGCATATGAGAGTGCTTTAGCCATTCTTCCAATTGGTTATTAATTAGAAATGTATTCACTAGTCCTGAAGATTGTAATGAGCAAATATTTATAATCAAAGTACCAGTTGATTACAAAAGTTAGTTTAGTAAATCAACACCAATTTGGTAAGTTAATCGATATTTGAATACTCAAGTTTACAATGCTCCTACTCGATATTATTCAAATTATTGTTTACACATTTAATAATTTATGTTTCATAGGCGTTAATTTTTCCATGAATTAAATTGTTTAATGTTCTGTTTAATTGACTGAAATTCAACAATAATGTAATCGAATAAAAAACCAGTTAACTTCAGATCAACGGAATTAACACAAAATAATTCAAAAACTTTGTTAGCTAATTCTATTTCAAATAAATAATAAACTTTAATGAAATATACACGTTCAATTCACTTAACGGTCAACTATAAAGTGAATCATATCCACAACTCATTTGTTTACCAGTATACGTGGACGGATAGTTACTGTGAAAAAAACACTCTGAAAAACTTGTGTAAATCAATAAAGAATGGCTAGTGTCCTGGGTTTCACCGTGTACATAGATAGGACTCAGCAGAATAAAATTATTCCAATGAATTTATCATAAACGATTAAACGTACACGACCATACAAATGGTGTAGATATTATCACATACATGTATAACAACAGTTCCATTCTATATACAATATTTGTAAATCCACCTCAATTAACGTCATAAGATGTATAAAATCGATCGATTCAGTTCCATTTCATTAATAATGAAACTTGTTAGTTGATCAGTGTGTTACCCTTTTCGCTATGCCTATTGTATTTTTATTCTCATTATAATTAAATTAGAAATAATATCATGGAGCAATCAGTGACATTATATTAATAAGCATATGCATCGACGATTTGTGATTTTTACCGATTGGAATCAAAAAACCTTAATCACTATTTAGGCTAGAGTTCTCCGATGTTCACAATAATATTTAAGTGATACCAATAAAGTAAGTGCGGCATATTATTTAGGCATATACCTACTGAAATTAAGTGATTCAAAATGAGTATGCTTGGTGCACACACGCTATCCTATTTGTATACATATTCAATAAGCTTAATAGTAAATTTAATAATCAACACAGCAATTATACGAATCGAGAATATTGGATTTATTCTTTAATGGGTCTGAAAGCACGACTTTACAACCAAATCATATAATTAAGGATAATATTTTCCAATTAAATTTCCTATAAATCTTAAGTATCCAAAAATAAAAGGAATTTAATACATTATTAATTCCTAAAAATAATTCCAATTTAAAAGAGATCAAATTCAAATATCTGATTTGATCATAAATGAATTAAAACAAATAGTACTTGATGAGTAACCAATAAGTAATGATATTAAGGTGTAATACGTTTAGGATCACGCGGAAACATTGAAGTTTTACGGATATTATCTAAACCAAGATACAACATGACTACACGTTCTAAACCAATGCCTCCACCGGCATGTGGTGGACAACCAAAACGGAATGCTTCAATGTAAGCAGCAATTTTAGATGTATCTAATAATTACCGAAAAAAAATTAAAAGCACTATCGTTAGAAATATTAATTATTCTTACCAATTTCATGGTGACGAGCTCGTTCCATTAAGTAATCAGGATCGTGAATACGTTGAGCACCAGACATAATTTCTTCACCTCGCATAAACATATCGTATGAATTTGACCAATTCTGTAAAGAAAAATATATGTAACTTTAGGTTTTTAGCTTTAGTTTCTTTATAAGAAACTCTTACAGGATTGTTTGCATCCGGCATTGTATAGAACGGACGAATAGCGAGTGGGAATTTATCAAGAATATAAAAGTCAGTATCGTATTTCGCCTTCACCAAGCGACCAAGTAATTTCTCATTAGGAGTTGATAAATCTTCTTCATCACCCATTTCCACACCAGCAGCTCTCAACATTTTCACACCCTCGGTATATTCCAAACGAAGCGGAGGTTCCAAAAATTTAAACGGCTCAACGGCATACTGTTGACCAACAGCTTCAATTTCCTTAGCATATTGGTCACGCAATCCTTTGAAAATCGCTGTAAATGTATTACCAATAGTATCAAGCACCTCATGGTAGTGATACTTGAATGCCATTTCTAAATCAAGGCCAACGAATTCAGTCAAATGTCTATGGGTATTCGAATCCTCTGCTCGGAAAACAGCACCAACGGTATATACTTTATCAAAATCAGCAGCAATTGCCATTTGTTTATACAATTGTGGTGATTGGGCCAAATATGCAGAATCTAAATGATAACGAAATTGATAAATGTAGTTCATCAATTTGTGATAATAATACGAAGTTGAATAATTTGAATTACCTTTGAAGTAGCTAACCGTAAACACATTGGCACCACCCTCGCTAGCTGCTGATATTATTTTAGGCGTATGAATTTCGGTAAATCCTTGTGCTGTTAAAATATCGCGGAATAGCTTACAAACACCTGCCTCAAGACGGAATATAGCTTGATTTGCTGGTGTTCTTAAATCAAGTACTCGATTATCTAATCTTGTGTCTTGATTAACTCGAATATTCAGTGCATCTTCCTAAAATTATTTTAATATGTAAGAAACTTCATTCTATTAAGAGTTTCAGTATATGTATCAACTTACGGCGACGTTTTCGGGTCGTGAAGCATCTTCGATTTGCAGTGGCAATTGGGGTTTAGCAGCAGAGACTAAAAATATTTCCTGTACAGATAGTTCCAGACTTTGTTCTGTACATGATTCAATTTTCGTTGTCACGGGTATAATCTTGACACTCACATCAATTATACTTTCTTTAGAAAGTCTGTAACAAGTGATTAAATTACATTGAATACCCACGCAAATCAGTTACAAATACTTACGACCCACTAAATTTCACCATTTGTTTCGATACTGCATCACTCACAGCAATGATACATTGCACTGTGCTACTTTGCTGGCGCAGAATCAGGAAGCATTGCTTGCCCTTCGAACGGGAAGTATGAACACGTCCTCTTACCCATACACCGGATTCGTTTAAATGCTTAGACAATTCTGATACTTTTACGAATTTACGATCGGCGTGTCGTTCTTTTGACTAAAATAATAAAATATTCAAATAACAGTTATTCATTTTAAAATCAAGTAAAAGCAGTCGAACCTGAATCATTTGATAAGGACCGTATTTCCCTTCCGAATAATCGGCACTATCTTCTGTTGGTTCAACAGTTTTTCCACTGGCAGCTTTATGTTCAGCTTTCTGAAAAATGCAGATAGTCATTATTAGATTTTGTCAATCAATTAGCGAATCCCTTCTGACTCACTTTTGCTGCTTTCTCCGCTTCTTTGGCCAACTTCTTGGCCGCTTTCTTTGATTGCATGACACCGGAATCATCGGCCGGAGGCACTTCTTGATCTTTTACCATTTTGATTTATATCTGATTTTTCTAAAATTAGATACAATTCAGACAATTAATAGATTGTGCACTGTGAATTCTGATGCATTAACTAGAAATAGTTGCATCACTGTATAGCACGTTGATTTAGATTTAGCAAAACGGCACAATTAAATGAGTAGCAATGATGTCAATTAATCGGTAATATTCCTCTAGTTTGAGTGATAATACTCTTATTTTATGGTGCTTTCAAGAGATAAGAACTTGGCCGAGATAAGGCAACATACTGTTATCCGGTGCCAATGGCTCCCCAACCTCAAATTCTCAGACTTCTGCCCACAATATTTCTGAACACATATGCACTGTGTTTTACATTAATTGTTAACAGATATAACAAATATCACAGACCTAATTTAACTCTCTAATTACCTGGTATTCAATCTTTAATATTTTCCCTTAGGTCCAGGATCTTTTAATTATTGTTTATATGATTCACGGCCGACTTTTTTCCATGCAAATATCCTACAGATTGAATGAAATTATTTCACGTCCGTGTATTATTCCACGTAGGCACTGAAGAGAGTGGGATGGGACGAACGGTGATCAATTCTTACATGTGTGTATGTACAGACACATAGTATGTGAGAAATATGCATTGAAGTGTTGGATGATATGACTTCTATATGCATTATACCGATTTCTTACATTCTTTATCACTCTCTGATAATATGATATGATATAAATGATATGAAAATTATATGAATCTACACGTAGCCAGTCCTTTTGCCGCACTTGAACTCGACGAACTTATTCATAAGTTATGATTTATTTGAAGTTTCGTAAAGCCGTGCCATAAGCCGACAATCGTAGCGTTACGCTGAGCTTGAACTTTCTAAGTCGAGTGCCGACCAAACAGAATTTTATGGCATGAAACAGATGATTCAATCAAAACAACAAATAAACACTTTCTTGCCGACAATCATCCAAAGTTTAATTATTTGAATTTCATATTACAAGAGTAACAAGTTGATAATCATCTGAGAGTCTTATTAGTTACTAAATGAGTCTGAAGCTATTGTTGATTGCTCTATTACGTGTTCTCATAATTCCACTGTTATTTGCAAAATAATTTGTGCTGAATATTACGATAATTGTCGAGAAAGGATGACTCTCAAGACCGAGTGCGTACACATTCAGTTAAATTCTGAGTTACATACCGTTTTAATGCATTTAGTAATATTATATCTATTTGTAGTTTGAAGATAATGCAAAAAGCATTAGTATGCGAGGAAAGTACATTGCGTGGAGACATCACAATTAATGCGGGATGCGTTATCCATCCCAGTGCCACAATTATTGCCGAGGCTGGACCCATCATTCTCGGTGAGAATTGTATCGTTGAAGAATATGCAACCATTGTTCATAAACTACCTCCAGGAGCTACTGAACAAACAGATCCTCAAAAATCTCCAATACTCACAATTGGATGTAATAACGTTTTTGAAATTGGATGTGTAGTTGAGGCATTCAATAAAATTGGTGATAAGAATGTATTTGAGTGTCGCTCATACGTATCGGCTAATGTAAAAGTGAGCAATGATTGTGTCATTGGAGCTGGTTGTCATTTAAATGGGCCAATGCAATTGAAGGAAAAATCTGTAGTATTCGGCAAGAATTGCCATACTCGGGAGACCATTGATAAACATGGGGTAAGATAAAACTCAATTTCTTTGAACATAATTCATTAATAAACGAATTACTTTTCAT
This sequence comes from Coboldia fuscipes, assembly GCA_001014335.1. Classification (NCBI taxonomy): domain Eukaryota; kingdom Metazoa; phylum Arthropoda; class Insecta; order Diptera; family Scatopsidae; genus Coboldia; species Coboldia fuscipes. The sequence goes on along the minus strand of JXOR01000549.1, from coordinate 64,055 downwards.
ATCAGTCGCACATTCTCCAACTCGATTCATTGAGAAAAATTTTACCGAATTATCATCGTCTTAGGAAACCAACCATGGATGGCAAGAAGCAAAAAAACTAAACAAAATAATTATATACTTAATGATTCTTATATTTGAAACAATTTTGTAATATTGTTTAAGTATAAACCGATATATTATTATTAATGGTACTTGAATTCTTATATATTTCTATGTGAACCATTTGTTAGATAAAAATATAATATATTGACTTAGATTACAACACAAGGCAATACTTTCATTAAAATTTATTTCTTTCAACTATTTAAAATAATTTTGAAAACGAAAAAATAAATAAAAATTAATAACACCGTCGGTAAACACGTTTCAACGTTAAGGTAATTGGAACATTTACCGGTGTTCAACAATATAATATGATTCATTAAATTCAATTCAGACTTTACGTGGCACTTCTGTGATGAGGTTTTAAAGTTTCGCTAATAAGTGAAATTTAATTTAATTCCTATCTAATATTATGTTTACTATTTATAAAAAAAAAACAAATTTTAATGTTCAATATTCCATTGTTGTGTCTCTTTATGGTCATTGCATCGGTCCACATACAAATGACCACCGGAAGCTAATTTGCCACGATCGATACACAATTCTGTAATTTTGTGCTTAAACTGGCCAATAGGCGTGATTTTCCATTGCTCATTATAATCCTCATTGTCATTACATGGTATCATTACCACTTTACTATAACTTTGATCACTAAAAATACGTTTAAAAAAACTAATTAGATCTCATCACAATTTAGAAATACAATTAAATAATGTAAATCACCTTTGCTGAACTGTTGCACAACTTTTTTCACTACGAATTATACCCGAATGTGTGAAAGAAAAGAGTTGTGATTTAGTTAAAGTTGCCATATGACATTGATAAATTCCTAAATTAAATGGATCATCTTCATTTTGTTGTAAATCGTCAAAACAAAGATTATGATTTTTTGAACGGAACCTTAAAAATATACCAAAATTAATTAATTCTATCGTATTGAACAAATCAAAATACACACATACCTTCCATAATCGCGAACATTAATTGTAGGGATAAATTTTTCTGGAAAGACATTTTTAAGGTACCAATCAAATGATTTGCATTTTAATTTTTCTCGTAAGATTTTGCGATGTGTGACATCACCAATCTCTGGATTATCCTACAAGATAAATTCGTTGTGAAATCAAGAAATTAATAATTTAATTATAAAATAATTGTACATACCTTTAAATCCGGACGGTACAAATAAAAAATGTCAATAAATTCATCCATCCACACTTGCGCCAATCGAACTGTATTGATACCGTGAGTATCCCGATCATTAGGAAATCTAAAATATGTATGATAATAAGATGATAATAAGTCTGAGGTATTTTTAAAGATATTTCTATTGTTAGAAATAGCATTCTAACAATAGTAATAATCTAATCTTGTTTTTACATCCTGTTACTAAATTAAAATGATTATACATACACAATTAACACAAAAAGTAAAATATAAAATGTAATCAAATTGGAATATTGAGTAGGGATTTAAACAATTACCAAAACAATGTACATAAAGATTTTTTCTTAAATTCAAACAAGGTTAATATTTAGCTAATCCCTGTTTTTTAAAACACCTATTTTTACTTACTTATAGGGATGAAAATCTCTGAACACATGACCAACTCTAGAGCATGGTATCGTTTCGATAGTGCCACCACATTGCCATATCCTAAACGACATTTCTAAATTTTCGCCTCCCCATCCATCCATTTGTTCATCATAACTGCCAATTTCCCAGAAATAATCTCTAGAAATTGCAAATAAACCACCGGCCATCGTCGGACTGTAGGTAGGACAAATTGTTCTATCGTCAGGACAATCCCGTTCTTGTCTTTGTTTTTCTCTCTCCGATATATCGAACCAATCAAAATGACCAGCCCAATTGAAACCGCCAATTTGGAAATGGGTATTTCCATTACTACTGTACATGAAATTTTTAGCATCAATCACATCGATGATTGGTACAAGCACACTATGCTTTGATACCTTAATTCTATGTAGTAATGGTTCCAGCCATCCAACAATGGCTTCACAATGTGCATCCAAAAATACTAACACATCGGCCTTGGAAATTCGTGCACCTGATAACCGGGCACGGATTAGTCCAACACTAAAATTAGTCAATTTAATAATTATCTTAATTAGTCATTCTATTTCAATACGATTTTGATATTAATTCGAATAAGTAATTCATATTTAATATCGCAATGATAATATTATTCAATAATTCTAATGGATAAATAATGACTAGGAGACATTGGAAATTATGATACTGAATACCATACAGGCAACGTGACAAAATTCAGTGATCCGATCGAAACCAGAATTCAGGTTGTTTGAAATGAGGAAAATAGAAAACAATGCACATAAAAATTAATTGATTTCTGTCTTACCGTGTTGGTGAACGGATTATTTTCACCATATTCTCGGGGAACCGGGTCTTGATGTAATAGTCTAATTTTCCCTTCAGCTCCTGATTGGTACTCGCATCATCAACAATAATCACTTCTTTAAGAATACGACGATCACACGTATTGAATACACTATGAATAGTGCGCAATAGGACGGAGTACGGTTCATTATGAAATATAATTATAATACTAGCTGTTGGTAATGAGTTTAGGTCATACGTTACATCACGGCATAACTGATTTCTTACATCTGATAGTTTTCGATTATAACTCAGGTGTTTACTCAATTCCTCATTTAAAGCAATTGCTGCATAATTTTTCTCACCTATTATTTTAGCACGGCCACTTAATTTAGCCGCTTTACCATTATCACCAAGACCGGCTTCTTGAATTTTTAAATCATTTAGAATTTCTAACTCATATTCTCGTTCGTCGTTGTTTAAATTATTTGGTGACAATGCACCCGGTTGGTTTGGTAACAGGTTATTCTTTTGATGTTCTGCTTTTATTAGGGCATTTATAAAATGACCTGCATCTTCATGATTTGAATATTCTGGGCTTTTTAAACTACTGTTGCTTATATATCGAATATAAACAAGGAGCCATATACAGAGTACAATTACAAGAAGTATTCGTACATGGAATGTGGTCCGTAAACTGCTAATACCTATCATTTCACACACTCGCTCTCTCTGATTGGCACACACCAATTTGTCAATAAATGGATAAATTAATCACAACTATTCTTGTTACTAATATTTATATAGTCATGTATATTGGTAAATTATTGTTTACACTTAAGAATTTGTCTTTTCTTATATGCTACATCGCGCAGTCAACTTGATTACATGGCATTCTTAAGCACATGATTATATAAAAATGTTCATAAATAAAACCGGAATTTCCAAAAAATCACCTTTTAAATTACCTTATCAATTACCTATAAATACTTGAAACGTAAATTGTCCAGCATGTTATTAAATTTCACTATGCCAAAAATGAATTCACATAAAAACTTTCATATGTGGCCACTTCTCTGTCCAATTGTTCACTACTGTATTATGTTAATCATACACCACAGACACCAGATCCCACACCTGAATAATTATAAAATTCAACGACACAATGATTTTTGGGTGTTATTTCTTTTGTATAATGCTTATTCCAACCAGTTCAATATATCAACGATAAACTGGCTAACCGTCGGACGGCTAATCAACAAGTCTCGGATTCATTCTGTATGCAGCCAACAAAACGTAGTATCTCGAATGTTTACCCGTTAACTAAATACCCGACTTACAAGTGTATTATCAGTAAGCAAAAATAAAATTGATCTAAATTTGGAATCGTACAAGTTGTATGTAGATTTATAAAATTATTACCAATGTTTAATTTTATTGAAAACATGTATCTCTCGTGTAGTTAGAGCAAGTAATACATTGTCGAATGGGGCCCAATTTCCTTTTAGTGTTTTTATATCTTACATGTTTTGTATCACATTCCTCAATCAGTTTATTAATTATATTAAAATGAGTCTGTAGGTTCCGTTCGACTACTCGCAGAGTATCCAATGGACTCCTAATCCGAAATGGAAGCAGTCTGAATATCGCCGGGAATTATTCCGAGAAACAACTTGTGGATGGGTTAAACTTTTTCTTACTAACTAATTTGCATTTTAGCTGCCAGCACTGTACACGAATTTGTTGCAGAAGTTAAGTAGTTAATTATACTACCACCACCCACTTAAATTGAGTTGTTTTTTTAATGATCTGTCGACGTAAAATAATAATATTTTTCACGCAAAAAATAAAAAAAAACAACTCGGTCGGTTTATTTTTGTACGCACGTAAACAAATTACCATATGACAGGAGAAACAGTGTTGCCAACATAATTCTTTTCCGATTCGGTTTGAATACTGACTGAAGTGAAATATCCAGATGGAGCTGTAATGCAATGAGATGAGAAACCAGTATCGACATGAATGTCAGTTGTTAGTATTGCCGGATTCAATTGATTAGTTAATAATAATATGTAATTAATTTCAACAAAATCTATTAATCCCTTAAAATGTCCCTGATTATTCCTATTAGTCACTTGTTATACAGATGATTCTAATAGTTTTTTAAAGGTAACAGCTATGAATTATAGCTAAATGCTGAAAATTTTAGTAACGATTAATGAATTAAAATTTGAAAATATTCATTTAAATATAGCGTGATTCTATCTTGAGTATTAGGAAATCGGAAATCTTGTTTAAAGTGTAAATGTTTGTCACGGATTTAGTAATAAATAGAGAAGCATATTTAATTCATAGGCTTTGAGTATATGTTAGATTGATAAAAGATTTCAATCATATTTTACTCGATTACTACTAATCATTGGAGAAAAAAAAACAAAACACCTGAACAATGCAGGTGTTACATTTCATTACTCATAATATCGTCTGTTTACATCTTAAATAGTAATATGAAATGTTCAATGAAATTCTTATCACTACTATCTGCGAACTACCCAAACTTCAAATAATACCCAAATGGGTAATTGAGTTCAATTAAATCATGAAATTGTCTCAATGTTCATTTGGAGACATAAAAATATGAATTCGCATTAAACTAAATTTAGTTTAAGTTCATCAATTGAAGAAGCTGAATCTTTTTAAATCTGGTGTACAGGCAAGATGATCTCTAGAATAAATCTGAGTGTGATAATTGTAAAAGTTTTGATAATAAGCTGCTTTGTTGAACGTTTGTATATTTTAAAATCAACTAATTGCCGTTAAAATTATTCAATGGTTGTTTGATCTTCAATAAATTTTATACATTATTTCGCAGAGTCGAACCAATGTCCAGTTTATTTGACTTTGAATACCTTAAGTCGTAATTTTGAAGATTCTTTACTTGAAATCAACTGGGGACCAAATTGTACCGAGCCACCCACATCCATTGGGGTCTATCGTACGGTGCCAACCAGTTTTGATGCAAAATCAGAGGTGTTTATTTACACGGGCCTGCAGTCATATGGATATGTGATCACCGATATTAAATTTGGTGATCTTGATATACCGGGCGGATGGAATCGAAATGAGCTAGTACAAGAAATTGGTTCAAAATGTTTACCATTTTATATTGCAAGTTTTAAAAATAGAAAATTGCTCACAATTGACTGCATAAAAACACAACCAAATTGGATGTCTGAAAATGTTAATATTCATAATATTCCTTTAAGTCAATTATTTATACCGGGTAAGATTTGATTATGTAATGTGTTTTTAAACGTTTTCTATGGAATATTCTAAAAAACATAATGAATCATTGTTGTTTATTTGAATTTGTATATAATTAATAATTACTCACATCTACAATCACAGGGTCTCATTGTTCTGGATGCTACAACAATAAGACAAGTACTAGGGGACTGTTGGTCAAGCGATTTGGTATCACGCAAAACTTTGATGTCTGGACACAACTAGTCTTTGGAATTCGTTATTTGGACTTGAGGATTGGGTATGATGATTGATTCATTAATTTTATCATAACACTTTGTTCAATTCAATGCGTCAATTTTAAAGATATCATCAAAAGAATCATCGTGACCATGAAAAGAATATATGGATTGTGAATGATGGAATTTTCGTAATGCCGTTGATAAAAATTTTAAATGATATTCGCAATTTTGTTAAACTATCCAATGAAATTATTATCATTGACTTCTCCGAATTTCCTGTGGGTTTCTATACGCATCCGGAGAGACATAGTGAACTGATACGATTATTGGAACGTCGACTCGGCGACTTAGTTATCTTCAGAAATGAATCCACCGCAAAATCTAATTCTTATGAATTAACGCTGAACGAATTTCGGCATAATGGCAAATTTATATTGATCAACTATAATAATGACGTCAATACATCCGGTAATTAAAGTACATTCAAATTTTAATTCTCACTAAATGCGATAGATTCCACTTTATTATCTGTTATTTTGTTATTCATTCTCACAGATAATCAAATGATATGGAAATCATGGAAAACATATTCAACCAGTCAGTTATCACCAAGTGATTTACCGATATATTTGGAAAAGATTTTAATTGAAAGACAAGCAAATCAGTCAGGTTGGATATTGAATGCAATTCAAGGAATCGAAAGTAATTTTGTAAGTATACAATTCAATAGTACGGTTAACAAATAAACAATTCAATTACATTATTAACTTTCTTTTCTGTAGAGTCCGAACATTCCATTAAAATCCAGCAGAGAAAGAGCATCTGAAGTAAATAAAATCATTTCACACAAAATAGGAGGAGATTGGGGTGAAACTGCAAATGTTGTGATACTCGATTTCTTCATGAATACAAACATAATCGATATTGCAATTCATTGGAACCAACAAAAGTTTTTTAGCCATCAAACGGGTTTGAATAAATACGAAATTGACTATAAGATATGAAAAATATTAACTCTTGATATTGCAAATTTCGTTGATAATTCCACGCCTCGTGACCATTCTGGAATTACTAGAATTCAAGTCATATTATGATAAAGAAGTACAGTAATTTCATTATCAAATAAGTATTTATTACATAGAAAATCACTTAAATTAATCAAATTTATCTTCAATAATAACTTATACATTAATAAATTTAACATGTCATATGACATAATTAAGAAAAATACAGTCGTATTACATGTTCAAGTGGTTTTCGGCATATTGGACATTTGTTAACTGATGCTGCACATTTAGCACAAGCAACTACGTGACCACAAGGAAAGAACGCTGTATCGTATGGATTTGTATAGCAAATTTTACATTGTTTACCCTCCGTTAATGGGCCACCTTTTTCATCACCTTCCGGTGTACTACAACTTGGACTAGCAAAATTATTTAATTCATCATCTGATTCACTTGTTCTCTGCGATGCACTGGTTCCATTTTCAGATCTCTCTTCTGTATTTGTATCCTTAAATTTGGCAATTATGTCACTTACGTACTTTTCACCTTTAACCAATTTTACATATTGACAAGTGCCAAAATATAATGCATGTTGTTCCCATGGAATATCGCATTCCATCCAATCTTTTACACCGCCACCACAACTAAAGCATCGGACTAAATCACCTTGTCCTGTATAATAAAATCCGGCATCACTTAATTCTGTTGCTGATTGTTTCATTGAACGTGGCCACGTCTTAAAAGACTCTAATCGTTTGGCTTCAATTGCATACATCGGTGCATCAGCATTTGTTGAACCCAGCGTTCTGGTTGCTGAACCACTACTATTTGTATATAAGCTTTGTGTCAAAGAAGGTTCCACAGTACTTGAACTCGAATTATCACTATCCCCAAAGGAACTTGACCGAAACTCAACAGTTGTATTTATTCCGCATACATCAAAACTTACAAAATGTGGTAAAATATCTTCTAATTTTGTAGTACTTATTGGTACATTTTCACATTCCTCCCGATTTAATAGCGGACAGTTGGGTGACCATCTTTGATGCTCGATTACTTCCTCATCACCTTCATCCCATAAACCAATTTCAATTTTACAAAAATGACATCGCACCTTATCAAATGGTCCAATGTAATAACATCCAAGTAATGCCAGTTTCTCAGCACTGATGAAATCTAATGGCCATTTACCATCAAATGTTTTAAGACGTTCCGCTTCAAATTTCATATTTTGTGTATTAGATACTTCAACTTCCTGACTATTATTTGGAATTACAAATGTCTCTAGATGATCTGAATCATCTGTTAAAGGACTCGGTTGTTCATTTACATCGACAGATAGTAGTCCATCAGTTTTATTATCTGTTTCGTCACCTTTATTCTGGTAATGAATAATTAATGCTGAAGGTAATGAAAACATTATTGATTCACAGCGATTTACAGTTTTTGTTTAATATTTAAAATGTAATGAAGTTGTAATGTCCTTTATGTCTGTAATAAAGAGAAAACTCAAATTTAGATCTATTGTGATATAAAACAAAGTGTACTACATTCTGTTAGTATGTGCGATTAACAAATGATTTAATATTTTTGATTATCGTCAAAAAGAATTCATTATCTACAATACGCTTCAATATTATAAAGAAACCAATTGCCAAATAAAAAAATAAGAAAACTAAAATACAACTGCTGCGTTTTAAGTGATAAAATATGAACATCTGTCAGCAGATGTTTCCTTAGTTTTGAACTTAAATTTCAAAAAATGTAACACAAACTTTGAAAAAGCCATCTTACCATTAATTACTGTTGTAAATTATAATTCAAAATTAAATAATATTAATATTAAATTTAAAATTTTTCTATCACAGACTAATGGAAGTATGCGACTGCTACACTATAGACTCAAACGCTTTATGTTGACCTTTTACAAATAATAATCTTTGGCTTTAGTGTATATTGCATTAGAAAGAAGCGTTAATCTATGGAATGTGGATAGACTAGTTAAGAAGAAAACACGACCAACATCAAAGATCTCGTTAGGACTGTAAGATGCTGGAATTCCAAGAAAATAAAAACATTTATCAAACAGAAATAAACGAGAGATGAACGCCAGACAAACAATAAAGAAAAAAATGGTCGACGTCATTATTGTGTTTAGTAATGGCCATTGAAGCGCTATATAAGGGTAATAGCATTTTATATTGTATGTAGATGCTGGCTGATCAACACACCAGAGAGAGAAAGAAAATGCATTTTATAGTTATAAATGAAAATGTTCGCCTCCACGAATAAAGCCCATTCTATATTATTCGAGTGCATTCAAATCGAGTCCGATTGAACTTAGGCCTCACTCTCCGTGTGAATGGAATGCAGTCAAACTACTATGGGATCTTATATTATAGTATGTTATGGAAAGTCCCATTCATTGATTCATTAGATATTCAACAACGTTAGATACTCTCTTTCAAGTACTCTCGAACCCAATGCGGTATGGATATAAAGTTTGTTCTTGCATTCTTGGTATGCAATATGAAAGGTATACGACAACCCACTGGTACTGACTGATCAACAGAAGAATTAAAAACGTAGCTGCGACAAAATATGTGATGTCCATATATACTACGTCTTGTTTATAATTACAATTCGCACACAGTTTTAATGAATTCAATAAGTTAGTCAGCGACACACACTTAGATAAATACTTACTTTGCAATTATTAATTTATATTGTATTGCTGGTGCCACACATTATTGTTATTAATTCAAATATCAAATACTACTGAGTGAAACCAACAATATTACGTAATCAACTACATTTCGTGGAAAAATAATATGATATACAAAACTAATAAACAAGTAGAATTATCAAAAACAAAAAAAGTGATAGCAAAACATAAAGGAAATTAGTCTTCCATTACGGAATAAAATCGCACACACACACACTCATTAAATTAACAGTGTATTAACACACGCACACAAGAGTGTTCAGCCATTTTTGTTGCTGTTCATACGAGGTCCGACCTGTGCACTTTCAACCATGGGAAAATGAATCTTTCAATATTGACTCTACTCACCAATCAAAGGCTTTAAAATTGATCCAATTCAAAGTAACTCACTTCCAGAATTATTAATTATGATTTTGAAGCACTTATAACTTCATTATTATACTTCTTAAAATTAAAATTCAATGAGACCTATTTTATCGATTACATTCGGCCGTTTTGATTCAACACAAAATTTTCAACAATGGCGACGGCACGATGTCGACAATGTCGTCGCGTCAAATCGTCGTTTCGTTGGTTACGTCATTTCGATGGCAATTGTCATATTCATTAGACGAAATCATACCAAATGAGTACATATGTACCGTTAAATATGTACGTTTCTCTTAAAATTTATAGAAAATGCAAATTTCCTTTCTAAAATTTAGTTAAAATACAACAAAAATTTATTTAGCTGGCCCAGATACAAAAGAGCACAATCGAATTTGGTATTAATATCATAATCGCGTTAAAGGGTTTTTAAAACGACGTACCTCCCTATAAATGTCTTATATGCCATCATTTCTCTTGAGAATAACTTTCTTTGAAACACACAGATCGGTACCATTTTTTAATGCAACAGAGATTCGTATACCTGGAATATCTTCAAAAAACATACGTCAATATGCATTCGAGCCAGCGATTTTATATTCTTAGATTACATTTCTTTGTTTATATTCAAGTTCCAATTGAGTGTGCCGTCACGTAAACATTTCTACAATTGGATTAGATATTGTTAAATTAATATTCGTACTCAATCATTTATATTGTACAGAATATCGTATTTATTAACTATGTCATAGTGTTAGATTAGAATGTTAAAAATTTCTAGATACGTAATATCAATACGTAATATCAATAAGTAGTTATATAAATAGTAATAGTACACAGATAGGACATACAAATAGAAGTAAACAAATAGAAGAAGAAGAACAAGAAGAAATAGGACTTATGAGCTTATTACCCAATCTTATAATCAACATAAAGAAAAAAAGAAAGATAAGAATATTGTACAAATGTTAGTTGATTACAATTACGAAAAAGATCGAGTGACTACTTTCACCAAATGGGAGAGTCAGCATGCTAAACCTGAAGATTTGGCCCGTTGTGGTTTCGTATATTTAGGAAGAAGTGATTTAGTTCAATGCCGATTTTGTGGTATCAGAATTAGTCAATGGGAAAGAGGTGACAGTGTTTACGCAGAACACAAGAAGCATTCACCAAATTGTCCCTTATTGTTATATAAACCAACCAAGAATGTGCCAGTTAATGAGGAAGAATTTAGGTTTATGGTACCTAAACTTACACATGATACTGCAGGAATACATGAACATCTTCCCGATGACCCAAAAGATATACTTTTAAAATACCCTGTATACAAAAAATTGGAGCGGCGTATAGAAACATTCGACAAATGGCCGAAGGCTCTCAAACAAACTCCAAAGAATTTGGCCGAATCTGGATTCTTTTATGAGGATATTGGTGATGAAGTTATTTGTTTTTCATGCGGTGGTGTATTAGGTGATTGGATGCCTGAAGATGATGAGTTCGACGAACATATTAACCAATTTCCTGAATGCGAGCACATAAAGAAAACTCTGGAAGAAAAAAAATCTAATGATAAAATAACATGAATATTAGTAATAAATTTTTTAGAATTATGTTATCAAATACTGTGCCATTACTGTTATTGATTCAATTATAGGATACTATTCTCTTAACAGATTGGTTCAATCCCACCCTGCAGCCTTCATACACAATGATGTAGTCTGTTACAAGATTGATTGTCAAATTTTATTGTACTTAGTAGTCTAATTGTATATTTGTATCATGGTTGCAGTCTACAGTCTAGCTCTGAATTTGAGAAACAGGTAAATAAAATCTACTGGACCAGGCCGGACGAACTTGTCATTTACTCCATACTTAGCGGCAAGTCTTAATAAATTGAAATGAGTTGATCGGACTTTTATTGTTAGATCTACTTAAATACATTTGTTTATTTATTTCGTCAATTAGAAAATAATTAAATAGATAATAAGTTAAAGGCAACCAGTGAACTAGTGAAGATTAAATGTTGAAGATTAATAGAGCGGTGCGAAAGCATCTCCGTCCCGCATATTTGGGCCCATTAAATCGTTAGTAAGTATTAATACTTTCTAATTATGTTATTAAACTTATAATCGTTGTTAGTTTCTCGGAGTATTCTGCATTTGATATTGTGGTTATTGGCGGTGGTCATGCAGGCACAGAAGCATGTGCTGCTGCAGCTAGGATGGGTGCAAAAACACTATTATTAACTCACAAACTAGAGACCATTGGTGAGATGTCATGTAATCCATCATTTGGTGGTATTGGAAAGGGTCACTTAGTTCGGGAAATAGATGCATTGGGAGGAGTTTGCGGACGATGTTGCGATAAATCTGGTGTTCAGTATAAGGTATAATAGATAATTTGTGTTTTCCTGGTTTTTTTTTTCTAAAGAATTTTCTTGAATCTTCGTAGGTGCTTAACAAAAGACGTGGTCCTGCCGTTTGGGGTCCAAGGGCACAAATTGATCGAACTTTGTATAAAACTGCCGTACAAGATGATTTGTTTAAAACAAATAATTTATCAATAGAATGTGCATCAGTTGAAGATTTAATTCTAGATGACGGCATCTGTAAAGGTGTTATACTGAAAGATGGAAGTAGAGTTGAGTCAAAGGCCGTAGTAATAACGACTGGTACATTTTTACGTGGCCAAATCAATATTGGATTAGAAGTAAGACCAGCAGGTCGAATTGGCGATGAACCAGCAATTGGTTTAGCGAAGACATTAGAATATTTAGGATTTAAATTGGCACGATTAAAAACTGGAACACCACCAAGAATTAAAAAATCTTCTATTGATTTTAGTAATTTAGCTAGCAACCAAGGCGATAATCCACCAATGCCATTTTCATTTATAAACAAATCAGTTTGGTTAAAGCATGATGATCAGGTAATTCAATTTCAGTATGATATTAAGAATTATTTTATAAAATTGTTAATACTACTATAATTTATTTCAGTTACCTTGTTTTCTCACGTATACTAACGATAGAATAAATAAAATCGTTAAAGATAATCTTCATGTGAATCGTCATGTTACTGAAGAAATAACCGGACCACGATATTGTCCGTCAATTGAATCGAAAGTTCTTCGTTTTGGTCATAAATCACATCAAGTATAGAAAAATTAACTATAGTCTTTGAATACCATGCTAATATGTTATATTATAGATTTGGCTTGAACCAGAGGGTTTTAATAGTGACGTAATATATCCAAATGGATTGTCATGTACATTACCAGAAGAATACCAAGTACAATTGGTGAGAACATTACCAGGATTAAAATCAGCAGAAGTTATAAGACCCGGATACGGTGTGGAATACGATTTCGTTGATCCGAGAGAATTGTTACCTACACTTGAAACAAAACGGGTAGAAAATTTATTTTTGGCTGGACAAATAAATGGTACGACTGGTTATGAAGAAGCTGCAAGTCAAGGAATTTTGGCTGGTGCTAACGCAGCTGCTAAGATTTTAAATAGAAATCCATTAATAATCAGTCGTACACAAGGCTATATAGGTGTACTAGTAGACGATTTAACAATATTGGGAACAAATGAACCGTACAGAATGTTTACAAGTAGAGCTGAATTTCGACTTAGCTTACGTCCAGACAATGCGGATGTTAGATTAACTGAATTAGGATATCAAATTGGACTGGTTTCCGAAGATCGATATAAGCGAATGGTGGAAATTCGTAAAAACTTAGTTGATGCGATTGGCATTTTGAAAGAAATGAAGAGTACAACTGGAAAATGGAGAGAACAATTAAATTTACCTCAAGCCAAAACTTCATTACCAAAATCGTAATGTTTTGATTTATTATATTAAAGAATAGAAATTTATTAATAGTAAAATTGTAGAGCATTTGAGATGTTGTCAATTATCAAAGATGGTGTAACAGCGGAACAAATCGCTGATCTTGAACCAAATTTATTGGGTTGGATTAGAAGTGATCCCGAACTTTGCCAGCGGATCAAGGTTAATGGAATTATTGAACTTGTGAAAGTATCAAGTATCTAATTAATAAATTTGAATTTTGCAGATTGAAGCGATTTATGAGCTAGCAGTGATTGATCAAGCTAAAGATGTGGAAGAAGTTAGAAGAGACGAACAATTGGAGATACCGACAAATATTGATTATACTTCGTATGAACATAATAATCATTATCATATAAATGGTGCAAAATAATAATATTTTATTAATTCTAGGAAATCTTTAAGCTTGTCGTTTGAGGAGAGAGAGAAATTAATTCGGATACAACCAGTAACGGTGATTAAAACTAGATTCATAAATGTAATAAAATCGAAAATATATTTATTTCTAATTGATTTTAGATTGCTGCTGCTAGTCGAATTCAAGGTATAACACCGAGCACCGCGGTTCAATTGTTGCGTTTTGTTAAAAATAGTAATTTACGAATGTCTTCCTGAATGCAGAAATAATAAGAAAAACTAGACGGTTATCTAATTAAATAAACAATTTCGTTGTTTACATATAACATTGTACAAAATAATATAAAACATTATAACATATGTAAATATAGTTCATAATCTTAATTATACATTGTTCTCTGTATAAATTACATGTTTTTTTTTTTGGTTTAAATGAATCGATTTAATGTCTCAGTTTCTATATAAATTAAGGAGATAAATCATTGCCACTAGTTTCATATGGAAGTAATAGACATGCGATACTTGCAGTTACTGCAAATAAACCATAAACCGATACCGCTGACCAAATCGAGGTTTTGAATAATACCTGAAATTAGATCGTCGATTATTTCATTTTAGAATTTGATATGAAAATCGTATGATTGTCACCTGTGCTACATAAGGGGTAGCCATTGCACCAAGTCGAGCTAGAGCAGAACATCCGCCTACACCTACAGATCTCAAGGCTGTGGGATACACTTCTGGAGTATACACATAAGCAGCTTGAAACAAACCAGCAATTAATCCTCGAGCCAAAAATAGAACGAACGTCAACACTGACCGGCTAACAAGGATTATGAATGAGTTAATATTAATTTGCCTTAGAATTTTGAAATCTAATTATGCTAAATTTACTTTTGTGTTGCTGTAAGGAGAACAATACAAGCCGAGTATAGTAGAAATTGAAGTGCCATTGTCTTCTTTCTTCCACATTTCTCAATTATCCAAATGGTAGCAAAAATTCCTGGAAATTCGGCCAATGTGGTCCATAGTAAGTCCATGTAATCGGTAGTTTCTAACGGATGACAATCATTGATTGCATTTTCATCTAATATCTTTGATTCACTAAGTAGTTCCGTTGACATTAATACAAGACCATAATAGCAAAACGAGCATGCCATCCATATGAACCAGAGCAAAAGAGTTGTACGACGGAAATGTGAATTCAGAAGTGCTTTAACACTACCTCGATTTGAAGATGTTCCATCTACTACTAAACGACCCAAAAGCATTGGCCTTTTATTGTCTTTTGCAATCTACAAATAATATTTGTTCATTAGTTATTGGTTTTATTATAAAAGTTGTGAGAATTTTACTTGTTCAATGGTATTCAAAGCTTTATCTAATTGTCCACTAGCGACATGGTATCTTGCTGATTCTGGTAACCACTGAAGAATTGAATAGTTATGAGAAATGCATTTAATGTAACTCAATAATAAGTATGACTAACCGGTGTAATTACTGCGAAAATGAATAGCGGTGCAGCTGATAAGCCTAATAGCCATCGCCAGCCTAGTGTGGGTGCTACAGCTAATGCTAATGCCACCTCAAAACAAGCACCCAATGCCCAAAAACACTACAATCAATAATAAATTTCACTTAAAATATTATTATTCCACATTTGGTAGTCTGTGTAAACCTACATCCAAAAGAACTACGCATTTTGCTCGCTGTTTCGTTGGCAGAAATTCTGCATACAATGTGACACTATTTTAAAATAGGAAAATCGAAGAATTTAATTTAATTGTATTTATTATCAGAGTTTGTTACCAAAATATTCTTACGATTGGGGTACACAACCGATTGTGAAACCAACAAGACCGCGTAGTAGCAATAACCAACCGAAAGTAGGCGCGACTGCACTTAATGAGGCATGAAGAAATAATAAAATTCCGCATAAGCTGAGTGCCTGAAGTGGAGAAATTATGTGATAATAAAGATCTGACAAAGATGATCAACAGTGACCAAAACTTACGGGTTTTCGTCCATATCGATCACTAAGTTGACCCCAGAATGTGGCACTCAACATCATACCAAGAAAAACAATAGTAGTTGTAAGTGCTTGCTGATATTTAGTGATTTGCCAATCACAATGTAATGCTGGTCCAAGAATACTAAGTATTGTCATCTCCATTGAATCAGCCATCCAGCACAGTCCAACACATAATGATAATTTGACTTGAAACCAACCAAATCCTAATGCATTTACTGCCTGTGTTACTGTATACGTGTCTACAATTTGGATAAAAATTATTTTATAACGGTCATTTGTTTAATAATTTTATGCACAATTGGTTGTTCAGTGGAAAAATAATTATATTAAACTCACCATCAGGCACAACACTGACGGATGCCAATTCAAATTCTTGTCCCATGATCGGTTGATCGGTTTGAATTTGTGTTAATGTACCATTAACGGATATATTTGTGCCCGGCATTTCTTCATAGTCCTTACCACCTCCACGTCTAATTCCCATTTTGTGTTATTTTAATTGTTTTTTTTTTTTTTTTATTTTTTATAATTCGAAATTTTGATGTTAACAAAACGTAATTAAAGAAACATGAAAAGCATATAAGCAAAACGGTTTAGCATTGAAGTCTTTTAAACACAACACAGTTTTATGTACATTCATATGTATAAATTCAATTGTTGTATACATAAATTCTTTTCGATTCACAATTAATTTACAGTTAGTCTCAACCATGGATGATGATGTTGCTGCTGATAAATATGAACCACTTTTGTAAGCAAAACTAGAGTTTTTTTTTTCTCAAAATAATAATATTATTCTGGAACTAAAGATTTAAGTTGGTTTGTCTCTACGGTTAGCAAATAACTTTATAATAAAAATGAATAATTGAGTTTTCAACAAACATATAATCGAAGATCACATCTCTCACTACGTTAATTCTTTCGATTCACAGCACACAATCAAATAGTAGGTTTTCTACAAAACTGTAAGTAGAACACAATAAAGGCGTAGTTCTTGTTCACGTAGTCAATTCGAAAATGTTTCTTAAACTTTCATTAAATTTATGAAAATAAATAATTTTATTAATTAAATTTTTCTTAAAGTTTCGAATCACAAAAGTTTATTCACATTTGACCGAGAAATTATTAATTGAAGGACAGTATTAAACTGTTTAAGCTAAATGTTTACTTCACCATTAATAGATGGTCAATGAAATTAAAATTAGTCTTCATTAAATCATGAATATTGAAATATATAAAATAATCAATCAATTGCACTGATAATTGAAATCGTTGAATGGAATTGGAATGCCATTATTTATTATGATTTCATTTTATTTTCTTTGATATCAAATAAACATTTTATAGAATAAAAAAAAATAATTTGAATAAACTTAAGTCTGTTTTGGTTAAAACTTAAAACCGTAGGTTTCTAATTCGGCTGGTGAAAACCACGAAATCCAATCGAATACTATTTGAGCCACTAAATACTTGACCTTATCGAGTCTCACTTCTATGGTTCTCATACAATAATAAATATGAAATGCAGACGTGTATAAGAATTTTATTTCCAGATATGCTCAGGTAAGCAAAAGCATTACCTCCACACATACAATCAATTGTTGTTAAACCATTCAATTTATTTCATTTCATTCATTATATTCAAACACAATCGTGTGATACTTCTTTACCACATAGCAGAAATCTCCGTTGGATCTCGTGAAGCTCTCTTTTAATCTACCTTAAGTCGGATGGAAACCGATAGAAAGCTCTCATCTGCTGACATTTCTTTTATTAACTGACCATTAATATATTAGCGCTGAATTTTTCTAACTTATCTTATGTAGTATGGTAGTGGTACACAATTACATAAACATATCAATATGATTTTTATGCAAAATTCGTTATATTTTATCGCTATACAATTTTATAATATAAAAAAAAATGTTTAATTTATTACAGTACAATCAATAATTACTTTCTACCCCTTATAAATTTATCAGATATCTTTAAAAATGGTATTTCAAAGAATAGAATACATGGTATAGCTAAAATATATGAGATAATACATACACCACAGATATCAATTACCTGCAAATAGAAAACAAATGAATATGATTATCAAATAATTTAAAAATAAACAACTAAAACAAATAGTTACTGTTGAGATTTCATCAAAGTGAGTCTGTTTTTCCCGGAAGCCATGCAATGCAGTCGTTACCAGTGGACTGATTAAGTAAATAGTAAATGACACTTTATTTAAGTGACCCAAAAATTCAGCATCCAACATTTTAGTAAAGAAACCACCATATCCAATGTAGCACATTAATATCACACCACCAATTAGAATTCCAATTAGGAAACGGCCCAATGATAACATCAATGTGCAGAATGTTGTATCATCGCTCTTAAAATACGTTACATACAAAGTGCTCATAAAGAATAATGCTGATACCGCCCAGAACAAAATGACAAAACTGCGATGAACTTCAATCTTCTTGCCTTTCACTTTGAACAAAATATAACCGAATACTACACCAACCATATAAGGATTAACTCGTATAAATGGTTGTGCATGAATATCTTCAATTGCTTGATACAACACATCCAATCTAATGAGATGATTAAGACAAATTAATTAATTATTTGACATAAATTGAAATAAAACGACTTACTGAAACGTAGGTGCATAATTGTATGAATAAAAATAACTCAATCCAAGGCAACCAAACATAAGGAAAACAAACAATCCCTTACCAACTCGTTCACTCCTGCAGATGTGTTAATTATTTATAAATTTTGTTTCATTTAAATTGTGTAACAAATAATAATAAATATAATCAATAAACACGTGATTATGTTATAATATAATATTTATAAATGTATTACATACTTTGCATAAATAAATAGGATTGGCAATATCATTAAATAATATTGGAAATCGCATGCCAAATACCATGCCCAGGAATCGCATTGCGTTGAAAACGGAAGAATATTTTGAATATATAATAAATTATACCACCAGGTTCTGTAAAAACAAATAATAAAAATAAATGAAATTATTATTTTCTTTGTATAAAGATGAATTACTTGCGGAATAATAATTTTAACAAAGATATGCGAAACGTTGTAATAATTGCAATATTAATTAACAAATTCATTGAAAGTGAAACCAAAATGTGATTGAATAAAAGTTTAAAAATAACAAATAAGAATTAAAATTATAAAACCACTTGTCTACTATCTGATAAATCTTATAGATATATTAAGATGTTTGCATCATCAATTGATATTATGATAGGAAAATAAATCATTTAATATTTAACCAGTCTTTGGTTAAAACATACTCTGAACAATAAATGTCATTTGATTTATCCATCCAGAATGGTGACGCTTCATCTAAATAACGAAAGGTGATTTCACTGAATGCCATTGTAACTACCAGTATTGGTGTCAATCTGTAAATACCAGAGATAAATATTAAAACAATTATTATTATAATCAATTAGACGATCTTGCAAGTATATTACGCAAAAAACTGGAGTATTTCCTAGAAAGAATTAAGAATAAAAAAAAATAAAGAAATAATAAAATCTTATTGAGTCGCACACTCCGTTTATGCATAAACACTTGAATTAAATAATAACAATATTTTTCGATGGTTTATTATAAATAAAAAAAAAAAACAACTGCTTTGCATCGATGTTAAATGAATTATTATGATTATAAAAAAATATAATTTTTTACTGGACATTATAGTATACTAATTGAGCATTTGATTACCTATTGTATGTAATGTTGAACTTGATCTTAGGAGGGTAAAGACATTGTTATTTTTAGTGGTGTATTTTTTACATATTATAATTATCCGTTTTTTTTCGCTTCAACTATATTTTTTTAATACCAAATATTCAATTGTTTTTTTGTCTTGTAAACTCAACAAACACTCAGATTGAGTATTACGTTAAGTGTCAATTAAGTATAATAAGATCGTCATTAATCCATCAAATAAATTATCGAAAGTTTAACTTACCTTACATAACGATGAAGAATCAAACGCAGCGCCAGTTTAATATTATCCAATAAGGAATTTGATTTAATTGTAGCCAACTGTGCTGTACTTTGTAAGAAGTTTCTAACAACCAGTATGGCCCTGCAAATAATTGAAAAGATTCATAAGTATGAGTAGATTGGAGTCAAATCGGTTCCACTTACCCAATAACGAAGAACACATCAACATAAAGGATGGCTTGGAAGAATGGCTGATAGAAAAAATTTTCCAATTTCATGAACAGATGTGGCACATTATCCATTGAATAAATGGCGTGATACATGTCATGGAATAGAATTTGCCATAGACACGAGAATACCCTTAAATGCATAAACAATCACTTTAATTTTAATAGGAAATTCCATAATTTATCTTGGGGTAAAACCCAACTATCCATCACTTACTTTAAACCACAAATAATTGGAATATGGCTAGATGACTTATAACCGTTATTTCGGAATAAAAATCTCATATTATCAGTCAATGCAAAACAGGACATTAATCTACTCAATGTTGTCTCTTCTCGTTCATATTTAACACCATTTTCATTTGATTCTTTCAATTTCTCCGCATAGATTTTTTCATTACGCCAATGTCCATAAGAGAAATAACCGAATAGACCAAATAGACCACTGTTTTACGGAAAATCAAATTGTATAATATTATACATAATTTTTTTTTGTTTTCTTACTATGTTTGAATATTTACCATGGCAGTAAATATATAATTTTTGAATCATTAAAAACGTTCAAATTACTTACAAATATTTACTTACATTAACAAATAAACACAAAATTGATTAAAAAACTTCATATCAAAACTAAACTGTTTTGTGCCTAGATATTGGGTATCCATCTTAAAATCTTTTTGCCATTGAAACTCTTTATTCTTAATAGTGGTAACTAGAAGGTCCCGAAATTTATAATCTGTACAAGACTTTGGTATACACAAGCCAAGATGAAGCACCGGCTAGAGAATTCAATGAATAAATAATTTCAATTAAAATTATGGTAAATTTTCATAAAAATATTATGTTAGACATTGTTGAGACACTCAGGGTTGCTTACCGTATAGTGTGCCTGAATATCAATTTGGTATGGTGATGTGACATTGAAGTAATACATTTTAAGTGTTGTTCTCATTGGTGATCGGGATGTTAATAAATTTTTATCCATGTTACGATTAAACCGTGATGAAAATGTGATTGAATGATCCCTACTAAGATCCTCACACATTCGACGAACACCAAACCAAAAATTATTTCCCCACACAAAATTTGGTTCCATTGATCCAGAAGAATCTAACACTGTTGATTTAAGTCAAAAAAGCACAAAAATATAAAAATCGAATATTAGAAATATCCATCTTATTTGTTCAATAAATTTAATATTGAAGTTTCTAAGTGACAATCATTGTTTGATATCAAATATTAATTTTAATAAATAACTTTTCCTTTTACGCAGAACGGAATAACAATTGTTTTTTTATTCTTCTAAAATTAAATTTTGATTAATCGATGAATGATTTTCGAAATAAGAAAAACAGAATTTATATTAAATCAATAAAATCACTAAAGTAAATTTAAAAAAGATTTACTTTTTATTGCCCATAATTGATCATCGATTAAGCCATCTTTCATGGCACGTAAATCACTCAAACACCGTTTACTTAAACCATTTTCTTCATATACACCTTTATGAATTAACCTTAATATAATTGAATGATCTATTGAATTATCAATATCAATTAAATGAGATTCATTTATCATTAAAATTAATAAAAATATAAATTTATATAATTGTTTCATTGTGTCACACAATTAATTCTATTTCTTTTAATTTGAAACTGAAAGAAAATTGAAATTTATAATTATGTTCAGAGATTAAATAAAAGTAATGTTCACTAGAGCACCGTTCGATTAATAATGATTCAATTGACCGGATGAAAAATCCGGAGGATTCGAATAATCTCGTATCTCGTATGATTGTTGGATATACATAATACTGTAATAAGATTTATGCAAATATCAGTTGAACGGATTCTGTGTACAAAAGCATATTTAATAATTATTAGGTACTGCTAAGTACATTATACATAGATTTATTTAATTATTCATTGTACATATATAGGTATATAACTACATACAACATCCACTTGCTTGTAAATTGATGATTAGCTACTGTGTATACCCCCAAAAAATCCACCTGAAATGGAAAACACAAATCTTTATTGTATGTGCGTAATCACTTAATATTTAGGTTCAATGATATAGTTTTCTAAAACAAGCCATAAACCATCTTAGATGGAAACCACTCAAACATGTGGTAGACAATTTCAATGAACACACCACACCATTGGTTAGATCATACAAAATAATCTAAATTCAATATTCATTACCCACAACTCTATGAGTATAGGGATTTATTTCTTTGAAAAACATAGTTTTACGTAATTAATGTCATGACGAATGTTAGAATCATAGCAATTTTTCAATCGACAACAGAAAGTTGTTGGGGAATATTGACATTAAAACTTATTAAAATCATTAGGTACTGAGCTACTATTTACCTTTATTATTACAACCACTGTAGAGTGTATGAATGAATTAGAGAGTACTTACGGTTGCACATAGAAGAAGAGTGTACCTTTATTAAAATCAACTTGGACTAAGTGATCACTTTAAAATACGTGTGAACTGCCATTAACTAAATGTCTAAACGCCTCTGATATCCGAAAAATGTTGACCTTCAATTTGTCATTACAACTAATTGAAAAGTTATAATCAGTAGCATCAAATTATTGTTAAATATTCAGATTTTGTAAGTAAGAGAAAAAATATAATTGATGATCATCTATATGACGTATTTATCACTTGATACTCTTAGTTACATCTCAATGGATCAATTGACTTAATACTTTGGATTGCTTTTGGCACGAATTATTCATTCTTATGGGTTTTTTTTAAATTGGAGTGATATTGTGTAGAAATATTCTGAAGAATGTTATGAATTATTATTATCAGCAAGGTAAATATTATGTATTCTTACCATTCTTGTTTTTATTTACTGTCACTTAATTAAATATTCTTAAAATTCGATTCCTCCTTTCATCTGAACAGGTATGATCTATGCAAATGCTATATGTATAATCTGTGAATAGGTTACTACTTTGAGTGAATCGTTCATCCGTTGGATTTACTCCGTTAAATAGACAACCGTTTGAATGGAATCGGATGTACTAAAACCGAATGTTCATTTTAACTTTGAAAATTTTGAAATTATTTTGTTTTTGAATTATAACGACCGTTTAGTTAACAGTAAGAAAACAAGTGTTTTTAAATCATTTCAATTACCATAAAGGAATAGATTAAAACGATGACTGTTTTGGCATCTCTAAACAAGGGGATTGCATTAAACAATTATTAAAATTCATGTAATTCAATAACAAATAATATTTTGTCATCTTCTCCAATTATGAATTAAAACAATTACCAATAACGATTAATAAATTCTTCTGGAATACAAAACAATAAGTTCTTATAAATCGAAAAACAAGGAAATTATTTATTTTTTTTTTTTTTAATTTTAATTGATTTATCACTTAATGGTTTCTGTTTTATTCACTAAATAAATATCTATCTACATAAGGTAACTAATTCAATAACATTTCACTAATTATAGTTTAAATCATTCTCAAATAATATTATACATTCATATATAGAAATATTAATTTCATTTATGTTCATAATGAGAAGGAATAAACAAAACAGCGCTATTAAAATAAATTAAATTCTCTAACTAATAATGATGATATTGTAACGCACAATATTGGTGATATCATCATAATTTTAATGAACCATTTGTATTTATTGGAAGTCATAATTGATTATTTAGAATCCAAATTAATTTTGTCTGGTCATCGTTAACAGGTAATTGTTTAATTATTAGAAAATTAAAAAAAAAAAATAAAAATATAAAATACGACACATACACACACTCAGGAAAACAAAAATTATTCTATTCAATAGCCCATTAATGTTTAAAAATTGTTATAATAAAACATTACCTTAACTACAATTTTGTTTCAATAAATAGACAAACTTAGCCATTAGATTAACTATCTATACGAATTCATTTAGTTTTGTTTTAATTTCCTCCATTGACTCAATTATTTCTTATATTGTGATTCAATTTTCCTTTAATTGTCTCTTATTTTGATTACGTAAAAGTACTGATGAAATTTTACAATATGGTACCTCGAACAGTAGTGAAAATACAATTGCAATTAAATAACAGAACACCATAATTCCTGTTGTCATTACATACTGTTAAATTAAACAAATAGAAACAAAGAATATTTTTATTATAAATTTTGTAATTAAACAATTGTTTAAACAGTGAAACAGATGAGATATTTATACACACCATTGTAATCGGTTCCACTTGAGTACTTTGATCCCTCGAAGAATATATCACAGCTATAACCAAAGGATTCACTAAATAAACAGCATATGACACTTTATTTATGTGAACAAACACCCGGGATTCCATCAATTTGGCAAACAGTCCACCATAACCTGTGGCACTAGCAATTATCATAAAACCAACAGCGCATCCAAATAATAAACGGACGGCTGCCATTATCGGTGATGATACATAATATGGCAATGCACGATATAATGTAATGTGCATTATAATACCAAATAATGCAATTGATATGATCCATAAATTTCTCATTAATTTTGGCTCTAATTTTATATTAAGAGATCCAGTTTTATAATTAATCAATATCCATCCGCATCCAACACCAACACCATACGGCACTATTCGTGACCATGGTGCTATATAAAGGTCAGTGGCCAGTTCATACATTACATCAAATCCAGGTGTGAAACGTTTTATATACGATATTAATGTAACCATAGCAAGTAAACCGGCAATAAATGCAATAAAGAATTTCTTTGTTTTTTCCGGATTTCTGTATGGAGAAAACAAATGACATGTCATAAGATGTAAAATTAAATAAGAAAAATATAAAAAATGATTAAAATAAAACAATTTTTTTGTTCTCAATTAGCTAAAATTAAGCAAAGATGATAAATAAATATTGCAATCAACTTACTTAGCATAGAAATATAAGATCACCATAAATATTATGAAGAATTGCATTTCACATGCAAGTGACCAAGTCCAATTCAAGCATATATCATCCATGTTGAATATATTTTGAATATACAATACATTGCGCCACCAATATCTATAAATTGATGTTTCTTTAATCATGTTTCTTTCTTTCTTTTTTTTTTTATTTTTATGAAATATAAATATTTACGTTTTAAATTAATTTAAATTAACAATTTCTTGTTAGCAACAATTAAAGAATAAAAAAAAAGAAAACAATAATAAAAACACTGTTCGTTGTTTTTCATTTAAATGTAATATAGAATATAACAAATGTGTGATTAAACGTACTTTGAACAAGTCTGATCATATCGTTCATGAATCCAAAACGGTGATGTTTCGACCATGTATGATGTTGCAATCTCTGTTATACCAACAATAACTAGATAGAGAGGTGATAATCTAATTGAATAAATTTGCTAATTAATTACTTCAAATATGGCATCATTGGTTTTTTATTATTATTATTATTATTGGAGAAGTCGATTACAGATCTTATAATTCTGAATTAATTACCTTAGATATCGATGTAACAGCCGTTTCATGAAATCATAAAAATTCTCTTTAACCGAATTTGTTTGAATTTCATGGAGCTTCTTTGTGTTCCGTAAAAAATTATAGGCCAATAAAAAACCGCTAATCATAAAGAATAGATCCACTAATACCGGTGCATTACTGATATGAAGAAAACTTAATTCTTCACCATATGAGATGACAACCGCTGGATTATTTATACTAAAGTGCATAAACCATGGCATATGAAATGATAATATCCAAAAACAACAAATTGACCTGCAAATAAAATTTTGTACGTAACAGATAAATATTCAATGGACCAAAATACAAAGAAAAATTAACAAGAAATATTACGAATTATGAATTGTGTTTTTTCTCTTCATTGCATACAATCTCTTAGAAAATGTAAATAAAAATGAATGTGCTGCTTTTCTATTCATTATTGTTAACCGCAATTGATTTTATTTACATAAAATATCAATGTCTTACCTAATACCATTTATAGCTGGCAAAGAGTCTGATGTTGTTTTTGTGCTTACGATTGATTTAAAATTATCAACAATTGAAAAACATTTTATTATTTTTCTGAATTGAGACACATTTTCTGTTGTTACATTCACGTTTTCCATCTTCTTATTTGACTGTATAGTACTGTACATTTCATCTGTCTTAATCCCATTTTCATTATTGTTTGGATCATTTGGTATTATATCATATTTGAATGCCAATCCAATCATAATAAATGTGAATAATATGAAACCGCTAAAATAAAAATTAGTAAAATTATTAATTGAATTCTTGCTAAAAACCAATGATTCTTTATATAAAATTTTTCTATTTGTTTATTACCACATAACAAAAATAATAAAATAGATTATATTTATATTTATAATATTTATAAATATGAGAAATTTGATAATTACCCAACTATTTTGATGCTATTCTTATGAAAGAATTCACTACTCAATTCTAAATCTTTAACATTCAATATCTCTGGTTTATATTCGAATAATTGAAAATCACCAATATTCGATTCATCCCAATATTGTTGAGTCAAATTCATTATTTCATGATTTGTACATGACTTTGGTAAACAGAGTCCAATATGTAATATTCTCTATAAGTAAATTCAATAGATCACAATAGTGTATTAGTCATGAATCCAACAATCATATTCGAAAAATTTTACTTCTGCCAATAATTTAATTTCCACCTGCCATGGGGATGCATGTTGAGCATGAACCATCCGATACTGGAACTCAAATGGTGATAATTCTGTTATTAGATTTGGTTTTGTATTCCGATAATAACGATTGCTCAGTGTTACATGCAATGGGGTGGACAATGTTTCACATCCCTTAATGGAGCCAAGCCATAAATTGTTACCCCACAAAAATCCCGATTGATGGTTACCAGAAGAATCCAACGCTGAAATAAATTAATTCATAATTTAATAAATACAATTCACTATTATTAGCACGTGCTGGTGATTAATGTTATTTATCAACATAATCACTTTTGACTAACTACCGGATGGCATAGAGTTCATAACGTTTTAGACAAAAATAAAATATTGGACGTGATACTATTAATTTTAATGCAAATTTATAGTTTTACATATTTGACAGCATTACATATCGTTAACAAAAAAAAATAATTTAATTTGTGTTTGTGTGATTGTTAACAATTCAATTTAAAATTTTTAATGACAATGCAAAACAAGAGGCATAACAGTGTTTTAACAAAAACACTTACGACTATCAATCTGTACAAAAAGAATTATACATAAGTTTGATTGAAATAAAAAACTGAAAAAAGGTCCAAAAGAAAAGACATAACGACGTTTAAGAGAAATTTTAATTGCATAATCAGAGCAATTTTTATAGAGAGATCTTTTATTTTAAGGTGTTTTCACTGTATTAACTACACTGTTTTTTCTTCTTATTTCTTTTGTTTCATTTCATTAAGCGAATTTTGATTTCTTATTATATTTTTCATTTTTTTCTGTTTTCTCAGTTATTTACCATTTATATATTTTAAGTGTAGTTAAATCAATTATGATCATTGATTGAATCGCATTAAATTACATACATACTCATACACCTGTGATACTATATAAATTATGTGTGATTCCATTGATTCATATAAAAGTTTGTTTACTAAATATTATCGTTATTATTTTAATCAGCATAATTTTAATATTAATATACACCCATAGCATAAAAATAACATATTTCACACAATGTATTTTGGGGTGACAAAACATGTGTTTTAAAATCACATTTTCCTCTACTTGACTCTTTTCGTTACACTATTATTATTTAATATATTTGAATTTGTCTATTCAATTTTAATTACATATTGATTGCAATTTTAATTATATATCGATTAGTAGTAATGGCCTTGCATAAAAAAAATACTCTTTACAGTATCGACGTATTTGTAGACGTGTAGTCAAATGCGAAAAGAAAATTATTAAAATTCAATGAATATTCATCACCTGAAGACATGCGTCTCATTTAATATATGTATATGTGATACCCACCCCGTGTCACCTACACGATATTGGAAATTATGTATCGAAAACAAAAAGTTATTTATATTCACACACTTTGTCTCTCTTTTTCACTGACTATAGTTTGATAATCTAAAATCAATGATCTATGATAACCAACAAAATGATTACCAACAAAATAACAACGAAGAATATAGAAACATTGAAAATGCCAATTGTTACAAATGTGGTACTTTACGTTTGTTACAATATATAACATATTCAACTGTTTCTTTTTATTTATGTTTTTGTTTCATTCACTTCCATTAATTTTAATATTTTTGATGTAACAAATTTATGTATAGTCGCTCATTTTTTTTTTATTTTGTTCAACCAAAAATTATGTTTAAATATTTACCTTTCATTGCCCAAACATCCTTGTGTTGTATCGCTTTATATAGTTGTTTCATTTCACCTTTACAACGTTCATTTAAGCCATCAGTATCAATTGCTGTTAATATTAATCCATATAAAATCGATGATGATTTTAAATAGGCATCCAATCTATCTGTCACATAATCAATCTTATATGTTAAATTTGGTTCACTAAGATAATCATTATTACACTGTCTACCATCACCAATTTTATCACATAATTTATTACTGTCTGTCTTATTTAATTTTATTAAGTCATCGTTGTCATTTAAATTATCTCTATCAAGGTATGTACAACATACTAAACTATAAAATGATAGTAACAATATCACAATTAATGTCATATTTGGTATCATCATTGTGATGGTATATGTTTTGTTTCTTTTTATGGCATTAATTTTGTAAGAGAATACACCTAATCCACCATTTACCACAAAATCACCTACTTTTCTATTTACTTTCGTTCTTCAACGATTGAATTTTGGGCTTTTCTTATTAAAATTGCACTTTGTTAAAAATTCACTATAACTTTTTACACCATTACACTTGTGCAGTCAATTTTTTTTTTAAAAATTCACAAAATTTATTTTCTTTTAAACGTTAAAAAAAAATAACAACTTCACTTAAATCATATGTTACGAAATACTTTCTTTGAATATATGCTATGTATATTTTCGGTTAAAATAAACTAAAAATACATAAATTTTTTTTTCTTTGACTCTTTTCTCTTCCTCTACTTTATATTTAATAATATAATGCTTTAAAAAAATCAACAGGTATAAAAGTATTAAAACCAACACAAAATTCGTAACTGTCTATATGAAAAAAATTGTTTCTTTTTTGTTATTTTAATTTTAATGTATAATTTTTTTTTTTTATAATTATAAATGTATTTCTTTCGTTTTATTGTAATTTGGTGACCGATATCGATGAGGAAGAAAAGATACGAAATTATTGAATAGGTTTTTAATGAAATTTTTATTTTAAAATTACACAGAAAATAAAAATTTAATAATAGTAATGTTGTTTAAGATATTAATCCTCACAGACCAAAGCTTTGCGGTGAATTGATTGTAAATGAAATTGGAAAAGACGATGGAGCATTTAAATGCTCCCCACTTTTATATACTTATAGTCGGGCTGGGAAATAAAAGGCTCGTAATTTATATTCACGAGGTGGCAAATTTGTGTGCTTTTATTCTCGTTATTTGATATTTTCTTTCTTGTAATAATATCGATATCAACTTATGGTTAATATCAACTAGGGTTGGAAAATATCAATGTTATTTTAGTATTTACAATGCATGACTATTACATTGTCATATAATTTGTATGGCCATTGAATTTGATTATTTTCAGTTTTCACCTTAGTTTTGAAAAGAAAAAACATTTAGAATTCATATTAGATTCACACAAAATAGTAACTATTTATTGAACCAAATTAATAAAAATCAGTAGCAATACTAATTGTACAATACTACACAACTTGGACAAAGTTTTATATTTTCAGGACTCTTGATATTATATTATGTGATAGCACAGGCTGTAAGACATTGTTATAATTGTAATAACAAATCAAGAAACACTTTTGTATATATTCTAAAATAGATAATTTATTCACAAGCTGAGAGAGTGTGCATCCATACAGTTGAGTAACAAATAACTTAATGAAATCATTTTTTTTAAAGAAATAACTGTCGTGCAATTTTACAGGTAGATATAAATTAAAATTTAATTCTTATTCTATCATATAATTTCGGTATTCAAAGAAACGTATGATTCATTCCGCTCCAATGACTTTATCAATCCACGGTACAAACATTTGAATATTTGTATAAACACCTGGTAAATGTTCTCGGCCACAACCAATACCCCAAGACACTAAACCGATTAATGTTCTTCGACCATCTAAATTCAAAGTCAATGGTCCACCTAAAAGAGAGTAACATTACATTAATTTGTCAACTGAGAAAAATTAGAATATCAATTCATTGTACTTACCTGAATCACCTTGACATGAGTCTCGGCCTCCCTAATGTAAAACATTGAATTAAATTTCGCGAAAAACAATTCAATTTAGTGATGAGAAGAAAAACACTTACCTCTTTATAACCAGCGCATAGAAAAACATCATGAATGGTTTCACGTCGGCCAGCTGCACGGAACCATCGTTGACATCGATCATTCGAAATAACTTCAACATCCACCTCCTACAATTGTCAAAAATTTTGATTAACCTTTATTTAATTGAATCAATTAACCTGTCAATTGGTACCTGAAGTATAGACGGAACAGTGCTTTGACCATGCCGTGTTCGACCCCAACCGGCAACCGTTGCTTTCTTTCCAATTAATTTTGCATTTACTGGTGGCAAACACACTGGCAGAATATGTTGCTTAAACACAACTTTACGATCTAATTTAATTAAAGCCAAATCATTCTGGAAATCAGCGGGTGTATAATTCGGATGCACTTCTTTACGTTCAATCCCATATTCTTCATGACGATAGGTTTCATCTTGGTCGCGTACATCCCACTCACCTAATCTTACTTTCAGATTTGAATTTGTTGTTCTATAAGAAAATGGAATATTTCATCAATTATTTTAGTCTATGGAAATGAAATGTTCATTTACGTAGCAACACAATGAGCTGCAGTTACAATCCAACGATTTGATATCAATGCGCCACCACAACTCAACTTTCGTGATAGAAAACCAGACTTTATTAACGCCACTTGCCATGGATGATTACCAAAACCAGTAGAATGACCTCCAACAATACGATTTGTTCTGGTATAAATTTCACCGCAACCTAAAGCGATAAACAGTCAGTCAATAGAACAACTTTCGAGATAAAATTTAATGTCTTAGGTGATCTCGATAATTAAAAATGTCTACATGTGTACGGTGTTTATTCTAAACGTGCATTTAGGAGTGTTTTCGACTATAAAAACTTATTCTTTCGACGTATTATATTCAATTTGCATAATAATTTGTGGTTTTGTGAGTGTAATAACAGTGTTATTTGAATTATTTTATAAACTCATAATTTAATTGTGGTGATCGAATAATACAATAATAAAATATGTACCAGTTGATGATTGATAATGATCATCATTCCATTGAAATTCTTCATTAATGCTGTGATCGGAAATATCATCTGAATAAATTGCATCGACATTGACATTAAAACCGTTCTCATCAATGAGACCAATATGATTATTCGGTCGATGAACAGATGAATGTGATGTTGGTACTGATACTAAATGTGTTGTATCACCTGTATTCCAAGGATTCGGTTTATATGGACGATATGTTGTTGGTTTTAATGGTTTCGTATCATGTGAAAAAGGACGATTTGATGGTTTCAGTTGGCTCGGTGATAGTCCAAACAAATGAATTATATCACCTAAAATATTCATTTAGATTTCATAATGATGTATATTTTCCTACTTCGTCATTTCAATGTTAAAAATCATAATAAAAACAGTCCATAATAAAATTGAAATCAATTAGCTAGAGATCATTGCTCATCTCTTTTTTATTTTAGTATTTTCCACTTCAACGTTTCACTTTCTATCATCGTAAGAATAACTAAATCTCACACCTTAAATGATTAACGTTATTTCACTATAGAACCACTTCAGGTTTTATTATGTTTCCATTATGGAAAAAAACGATAAACAACAACCAAGTGGTAAAGTCTCAATTAAGTCATTTCACACACAGCAAAACAATGATCGTTTTTCATTTAATTCCGAAATGCCGCATGTTAACTTGAAATTAAATATCAGAAATAATATTTACCGATTTTTACTTTTAAAGAAAGATCATTTATAATCACTGATGCGAGAGTTCTTTATTTCTTAAAAGTACTTTGTGCATGATAAAGCTGTTAAAGAAACAAAAATCTTTAGTTTCGATTTTCTTCTGTTTAAAGAAAACAAAAATCTCTTTCCATTTGAATCATTTCGACAGTGAAAAATACAAAGACCAAAGAAAAAGAAATGTGAAGAAAAGGCCAGAGAAATGTGAATTGTTATGTTAATAAATTATAATTTCAAGTGTATTAAAACAATCAGACCGTAACAAAACGTCGCATAGGTGGTAATTTCTATGTCGAGCACCTGGTGATCATTGGCATCTTTCACTCAATTGAAATACATTTAAATAAAAATAAAAAAGAATCACAATGAACTGTATGCGGTATGACACAAAAGTTGTTGAACGTTAAAGATGAATCAAAATACTGTTGCAGATTAAATCAACATACAGACGGGTTCAAAGTGACTTGACAGTTAATGACTGGAAAAACGGTTTTCCGTGCTTACAATTTCAATTTCTTCATTTGTTCACAGAATCTTTTTAAAATACGGAATACACTGAGTGATGGATGAAAATTCGATTTCATTGACCTTATTATGGAATCCGACTAGTTTGCAGCATATCAGATCCGCAATTTACTTGATGTAATAAAAACTCTTAATGATTTTCATTGAAGCACTTAAATATTGATTTCATCAATTACTTACTATTGTTTTGTGTAAATCCTCCTTGGCTGTTGGTGTTATAAACGGGAGGATATTTTTTCTCAATACAACATGACCATACATCACCACCGGAACAATGATCTAATGGAGTACCACCATCCAATACGCATAAAAATGATATTTTACAATTATGTTTAACACCTTCATGAGTACAGGTAGACGGTATCACTATCATAGATTAAATTACAATTAGCCTACCACTGACAAATACATTAATCATAAAAATAATTGACAAATTATAACTTACACTGTTTCAACATATTAAACACTGTATTTGTACTGATATCTAAATCATTCAAATTATTTTGATTGAATGGCCTTCGACTAAGTGCATGTAATAATAAAATCTCTTCTTCTTGTTGTTTCGGTAAGGCCATCACATTAAATTTTATAAAATTAACAATAGACAATAATTGTATCACAGCACAAATTAAATTACCATTGTTTGGTAACTCATAATACCGTATTGATGTCATTTTAATTAAAATAATATGTTGATTTTATTGAAATACTACAGATCACAACACCAACCAAATAAAAGATTTATTATTCCAATCCATAAATAGTTGAATGTTAACATATAATTCTTATGCAAATTAAAAATTAAAATAAAAAATTAATTGTGAACTTGACACTACCTCATCATAATGTCATAAAATTCAATGTAAAAAATGAATTTACAAAAATCATCTAGTTTGAACTTTTAGCTTTTCTTGGATATTCAAATTGATTAACTACAAATTTAGGTGTACCGAAGGTCAAAAACACCAAAAAAAAAAAATAAAAATGATGATTTTAATTCTTAACTCGGCGAATACTAAATTTGAACTGAAAGAAGTCTGCTAAATAATAAAATGTTTTCGAAACACTTCAATCAGATTGCAACTTTCTAAAAGATGTTGTATAAAACCAGCAAAAATACTTTTACTGTTCGTATGTCTTTTAACTTTGAGGTACTGAATCGTGCACTTAGATGGTACAATCGTATGAAGAATAAGAAAATTTATATCGAATAACAGCCGATTTAAAATCATTGATATGTATGTATGTAAAATTAAAATAAAAACCTAAAATACAAAACATTAGCATTATTCTATGTGCATTGAAACCGTTTATCAGTTGTTTTCAATCAAAATAATGATCTTCATCAAAATTCAATTTAGTGGAAGAAAGTAGTGCTATAATGAGTTGAATCAATTCAATGTCAATACAATCAATTATTATGGTAAACGTTTGCAATTGTTGGAAAGTGTTGGCGTATTAATTCTTAATGTGTTTGAAATAATCATTGACTTTGTTCCCGGTTCAAAAACATTTTTAATTAATTATGTGAGAGTGCAGTTATGCGATAAATCAATCAAAAAGGATGAAACTGGTAAACAACGAAAACTTTCTTTGGATTCATTAAAACCACAAGACACATAAATGTGGCTAATTTTTATTTATCTTTTACAGTTCCATTAACTGGTTCATATTAACGACATACTATAAAATATTTTATTTTTTTATGCAATTGCATTATGCGTTGCTGTATATAATGAATCCCAAAGTGCCATTCGTTTCGTTTCTGGTAAATCAATAACATTGATTTCATCGCTGATGTTTAAACCTTTGAATGGACCCAGTTCTGATGTGTTTACTGGCTTCCAAATCATCTTTGAACGTATTTCCGACGTATTTGGGTCACCTTTAGTTGCAAATGAGGTCCAAATGGACACCTAAGATAAGATTTAGTGCACGTTAGCGAACATTTTAAAATTACTGAATCGAGTGAATGTTTATACCATTCTCTGGATCGTTTTATATTCTGGACTGTTGATTGTTATATCGTTTACGTATTGGTTCTTGAATAAATACGATAAATCATCAGCATGACATACTCCTGTAAGAATATAATACCATTTAATTAATGTGGAAATTTGGAGTAGAAATTAGGTTAATCTTCTATATCACCTGGAATACCCTTTCCACAGAATAATAATTTGAAATGATTGAAAGTGGGGGAGTCAAAATTAAAGCGGTAAACGTATGTTGCAGCATCTTTAGCATTTTGCAAACGTGAAAGAATTGTACGATGCAATCCATGCCAGAATAATTTATCGGTCATTATCTGAAAGCAAATTTAAAACTCATATGCAATAATTTGAATTGGAGTTAAGTATACCTCGGTATATTGGAATATTGTGTCTTCGGATGGTTCTTTATCGCCAAAATAAAACTCCTTTATTTTTTTTCCTAACTCAATGCATTGGTCACTCTCGCGATTTAAACCAAATTCAAGTGGAACAATGTATTCACAATTGCCAAGTTCTTTTAGAATACGTGGATCCTTCTTGGCTTCAGTATAGCAGTAGAGACCTTCCTCTGAAGTGCCTCCAATCATTATTGGTATATTGTTACTCCAAGCAGTCTGACACATTTCCACTGGATCCCTATCAATAAAACACATTTCACTTTGATATGGTTCAATGGTTGGTCCAAATGGAAATAGAATTCTATTTTTCTTGTCCTAAAATAGAAAGTCTATTAATCCAGTTGAATTTTTAATGAAGAAAAAGAAAATCTCATACCTCATCAGATAAGATCTCCAGTTGAGCGATGGCCATTTTGGCAGGATCAGCTGTCATAAGGAACTGGTATGCAGCCTTGTCTCCATCGTCACTACATCCCAGAGCTTTAGCTAAACGTTCAGCCCAATTATATCGAGGAATTACAGACCAATTGTTTAACGTACAACCAGACATTACGATTGCTCTATCAAATAGATTTTCAGACATTTTGGATACCATCTGATAGTGCACCGAACAACCACCTGCACTTTCTCCAAATACTGTAATATTTTTGGGATCTCCACCAAAGAAATTTATATTATCACGCACCCATCGTAATGCCAATGATTGATCTTTAAGAGCAGCATTGCCAGGTACTCCAATAGTCGGATCATCAATTGATAAGAAACCTACAATGAAACCGATTTATTAAACCAATCATATCTGAAGAGTCTTATCAAACTGTTTATTAGCTATAAAATCTTAAGTGCATTTGAATGACTTTGGCAAACATATTTATTTTACCTAGCGGTCCTAGCCGATAGTTGAATGAGACGAAAACTATATCCTTTTGCAATAAATAATCCGGTCCATACCATTCAACGGAACTTGAACCACGCATAAAAGCCCCACCATGTATCCACACCATCACCGGAAACGGTTTGGTTGGAAATGCCTAAAACGCGACAATATAGAGCTTTTAAGCAAATTCGTGAGCTTTAATTTAGATCGTAAACCAATTGTTAAGTTAGTTACATTTTTCGTATAAATGTTGATGTGCAAACAATCTTCCGATCCCTCGATGGCATTTTGGACAATACTGAAATGTACACTGGATGGACCTTGTAAGGTGGCATCAATGGGAAGCCTCCATGGTTTTGGTGGTCGAGGATCTTTGAAACGCAGCTCGCCGATTGGTGGTTGAGCGTAAGGGATCTTTAAAAAGCTGTAATAATCAT
Organism: Coboldia fuscipes; assembly: GCA_001014335.1. Taxonomy (NCBI): domain Eukaryota; kingdom Metazoa; phylum Arthropoda; class Insecta; order Diptera; family Scatopsidae; genus Coboldia; species Coboldia fuscipes. Next base: position 27,052 of record JXOR01000549.1, on the reverse strand, counting down.
CGTCCATAAAGGACTTCTTTTTGGCACCACGCACTGGACCATATTTAGTTTCCACAATCACAGTTTCACCGACCATAATTCCACAATTTGTAATTCACGACTGAAAGTACAATAACAACTGATATGAAATTTATAACAGACAATAGAAATAGGCGAAACCTAATATAACAGATATGTATAAGTGCATCAGCTTATCGTTCATTTACACGTGAATTCAATGTGTGCGAATATAATGATAAGTAATATTACATACTTAATTATCAGATACGAAATATAATCAGTAGTACAATAGCTCAGTCTACTACTTTCCACGTCAGTTTATTAAATAAAACAACACAATAGGATTTAATTATTTATCATCAACTTTATACACCAACTATAGACATAGAGATTTATTAAAATTACCTTTGTGATTATTTAGCTTAATCAACGTTTTTGTGTAATATATTACATTAATATAATAACCATATAAATTCATATAATATCCGATTAACTTTTATCCTAATTAATATATAAAAACAATTTAAATTAATTGATCCGCATCATACATTGAGTTCCAATGTTTAATACGTTCGGTTTCCGGGAGATCCATTAATTTTAAATCATCCGCTATATTTAAACATTTGAACGGTTCCGGATGTTGAATTGGTTCCCATTTACAATCCATTAATTCATTGTTGGGATCACCGTTAGCCGCAAAACTTGTCCACATAGCGACCATCCGTTGTACGGTAAGAAATTCCTTTGAATTCTTTGATAAGTTGCCGCTGAATGCGTTTTTAAACAAATACGAACAATCGTCACCATGGCAAGCTCCTAAAATCAAAGAGATCGCAAAATTAATTGTCAAAATTTTAAGTAAATATTTAGACTTTAAATAGCAACTCATACCTGGTACATTTTTTCCAGCCGCAAATAACTTAATATGATTAAATGTACTCGAATCAAAGTTAAACCTATACAAATATGTTGGACCAGAAGCATATTTTAACCGCGACAACATCGTTCTTGTAATTCCATGCCAAAACATTTTATCCGACAATAACTGCAATGTAATCATGAAAATAACATAATATACAATTCGCTATTGAGTTCAAATCATTTCACAACAATTGAATGTTGATTTTACTTTTTTGTTTTTTATTTCAAAAACATTTTCACTTACCGTGCAAAATACCATCATATTTGGTGGAGACGGTTTTGAATAGCCAAAGTATAATTTCTTTAATTCTCTACCATACTGTATACATTTCTCTGATTCAATTGGTAAGTTTAATTCAGTTGGTACCAAATATTCAAAATCACCAAGACGATTGATGACTTGCGGTTTCTTCATTAACGCGCCATAAAACAATAATCCTTCATCAGAACAACCGCCTAGCATTATAGGTACATTTTTACTCCATGCCTTACGTGCCAAAAGTGCTGGATGCTCCGGTAAGAAACATTGTTCACTTGTATAAGGTTCAATTGTTGGTCCAAATGCAAATAATAATACATGTTTCCTTTCCTAGAATATAATTAACATGTTTAATACACGATGATTCCAATTAGAAAACTTTGGAACTACTTACTTTTGGCATAATAACTGATTCTTGTGCCTTAACCAATGCAGCTGCATCAGCTTTTTTAAGGAATTCATAAATCGCTTTCTCATCAGTACCATCTCCATCCCAACCTAATTTCTTAGCCAATCGTTCTCCCCAGTTACGACGTGGTACTAACGCCCAATTTGTTAACGATGTACCAGACATTGGAATAGCTTTATGAAACAGATCTTTAGACATTTCCGATATTGTATGATAATGTACAGATGCACCGCCAGCCGATTCACCAAATATTGTTATATTATTTGGATCGCCGCCAAAATGTGATACATTTTGTTTAACCCATTTTAATGCTAGACATTGATCTTTCAAACCAGCATTTCCCGGCACCTTTAATTCGGGATCATCCAGACTTAGAAAACCTAAAACATTGAAAATAAATAATCAATAAAGATGTATTGAATAAATACTTGCTCTTTCATTTTCAATATATCGAAATAAAAACAAATATATAATTTGTATATCTAATTCAAACAAACTGAAAGTAAAGTTCAGTACTTTGATAAACAATTATAGTTTAATAACGATTTACTAATTTATTCAAGCGGACACAAATATAGAGAGACAGAGCGAGACCCAAAAAAGAGTTACAATTGAAGTATATAACAATTACATATTATATACAAATAGATTAATATAAACATCGACCATTTTTTAATGTTAACGCTTTTAATGCATATGGAATTACGTTTAAGATAACTATCAGTTTAGTTTATTCTCAACATATGATAATAAAAGTAATTATAAAACAGGAAATATCGCTAACAAATTCAGTGAACATCATTGTTATAGTGCTATTTCATTGATAATAAAAAATAAATTGTTTTTGTCTTCTCGTAAAAAGGGCATACGTATTCATATTGATCATTAATTCTTAGGTTAAAATCTATTAGTCACTGAAGACGTAAAACCGGTATTACTTAGATATTATAGCACTTTGCTATTATGGCCTTCAATGATTTAGCAAATAATTACATCCTAAGGAATACTATTAACTGCATGAAATCAAATGTTTTTAATAATCGTTGCTAAAGAATTATTAGATTGCAAAAACTACTACTAAGTGTATGTACACAAATACGTTACAATACCACCTGATATCATTACCAATTATCCTACCTAATCATGAATTATTTATAAAGAATTTTCGATATGATATTAGAAAATACACGCTAAATATGATTTTAATTCAATGATTCTATACAAACAATGTTTCGATATATGGATAAACTGGCCGATTATAATGCTTCATACATTTATAAATTCATCTATTACAAAAACTAAGCTACGTATGCTATAGAAATAAAAGAATGCTATAAAACTAATTATATAAAAATCCACTTTACGAGGTCACACGACCCGTAAATCAACTATTGGTTTAATTTACCAAATAGTCTCCAGTTTTTTTTTTTCTCGCCGTTTATTACTTTGAAATTGTAAATAAATGTTATTATTTAAATGCCATTATGAAGTACCGTATACATAACTGACCCATAGTTATGATGAGGGTGTTTCCGATAAAGGGATAATATCATAGAAAGAAAAACGCCAGTATAATGGATTAAATCTCACGAAAGACCAAACAAACAATTACACAAACGCCTAATGCCATATCGTAATCAGTGGATCAAAAACGCGATGAATGCGTTCAACCAGAACCATTAGAGCAAAAGAGTTCAGTAATTGTATATGTGTATGTGTGTGGGTGACCCAAAATATACATTAATTTGAAACGATTTTGTCCTATTCTAAGCCAAATGAAATTGATTTTTAATTAGTCCATCCCATAAAATTTTAATTCATTTCTCTTTCTCTATTTTTATCGCAAAAAAAATTTTTTTTATAAAATCTATAAATGGTATAAAACATCTTTCATATATGTTCAAATAGGTAGATCAAATCATATCACAGGCATTGGCTCTCTTACTTGATTAAAGTCAATTTACATAAAAAACTTTTATCATGAACCAAGCGAACATTTTTAAAAGAGAGTCCATACACGATATGGTTCAAAACAAATATAACTGATGCGTTATCATTATGATGTTGACGTTGAATACCCTCCACTTCGTACATAGATATATATGTTTCATCAATATCGGTGATCCATTTACCCAAAACAACGAAAAAATACATCACTGAGAATATACTAAATACACAACGGTTTCTTCTCGGTTTTCTAACAAACCATCCACCCGTCTCTATGTATGATGTTTATCTTTTGAACTATTTTTAGGCACATTTAAATATTTTACATTATAATGAACCGAAAGAAAAAGACTCTTTTATAATTCAACAACATACAAATTGGTTTTAAAGATGAGAATAACATCAATTGAGAAGAATGAAAATTTATAAGGAGATAAATACTTTCACTCAAAATAGTAAAATTGATTCTTAATATTATTAATAGATAATAGTAACATATGAACTCACCTAATACACCCAAACGATAGTGAACACTGACGAGCACAATATCTTTTTGCAGTAGAAAATCAGGACTATAAATTTCCTTATTGCTGTGCCCATAATTGAAAGCACCACCATGAATCCATACCATAACTGGACGTGGCTCCGGTGGAGAAATCTAACATGAAACGTAAATTATTGAAACAATATCATTCATGAAAATTTCATGTAATTCAATGCGAATATCAATCAATACTGCTTACGTCTTTGGTAAAAACATTGACATGCAAACAATCCTCTGCACCAGTTGCATGTCTTAATACTAAATTTCTTTGTGGTGCCATAGATCTACCTGTTGCATCCAAAATCGTTTCCCATGGTTCGATTGGTACGGGATCCTATGGTTAAAAATCCATAATTTTAATCAATTATCATAGGTGGCAAATTGACATTCAATCAATAATCATTAACAAGTAATTTATGGTAATTTTTCATTACCACCTAACACGATTTGAATTACAGAAAAAAAAAACATGGAATTTCAATTTCCATGATTATAATTAGCAAATTCATTTGCAAATATTATAAATTCACTAGAAGTATTGAATTAAAAATTTTCAAATTACCCTAAAACGTAATTCGCCGATCGGTGGTTTTGCATACGGAATCTTTTGAAAACTGTAGTATTTCGTTCCCAAGCATGATGTCATTATTTTACCCTTAACTTTTCCATAGCTGGTATCTGCTATTATCGTTTCTCCAAATATATTATGTGATATTTCATATATTGAATGTACCACATAATGATACCCAAATGATACTAAATGTAACATTTTTACTATTTCCTTTTTTATTTTTTTTTGGTTCAAATCAATTGTTTTACATTAAACAACACAATTTAACATAGAAATATGTTCACCGTTTTACGCAAAAACACTACAATTATTTTATGCTTTTTATTTCGAATTTTTATTCAGTTACCGCTGTTTTTCACTGTAGTTTAGTACTTAAGTTAGTTGAAAATTACAATTTTTTAATTCACTACTTTATTTTTCTTTCTTCTCACTGTTTCTTTCTTTATTTATTGCAACTTTCACTCTTTACACAATAAATATACCATTATACTACCAAACAAAGTAAAAAATTCATTTATATAAAATTCCTTATTAGATCATTACTATTCATCACCAAATCACATGAACATACACACGCGAAATAAATTACAATGATTTTTGACCCGATTTAGTATTTCTTTATATTTTTGATTCAGCAATATTGAACCAACACTAAAATATTTGCACCACCCTTTTGTATACGTTTGATATAAAAAAAAAAATCTTCTTAATAACTCTAGCTAATCCCCTTGACTCCAACAAACTATCTATTTGAAATAACTGAACACTGTATTCCGTTTTCCTGCTCAGTAGACACTAAATGAAAATCAACGAAAAAACAATATTCTATCTAAAATGCACAAAATGATGCAGCACTTTTATGAATTTTCATTTGAAATTTAACTATGATACATTTGATCGTGTCAACAACTATTTAATTATCCACCTTAATAAGATTTAATGAAAACAGATTATAGATCACGAATTATTCAATCAATTAAATCAATTAACTACATAATGACAATGCGAAGAGAATAAGACGATAAAACCATACGCACTCGTCAAGAGACAAAACCACACTACACTTGTGGGTGATTCCAAACGCATATTAAAATATGAAAACCGCTTCTTTTTTATATTTTTCGAAAATTCAATGTAATATTGTGCACAGCCACCACTCTCTTTTTCCACATACACAGCTGAAAATTAATATGGTTTTTTTGGTATCACGTATCGAAACCGTTGAATGAAAATAATATGCAGACTTATGTATGGTATTAACATACCGAGTTTTCAATGTTTGTGTGAATATCCAAAATACATTGTATTTAAATCTAATACAATTAATTTTTCAGTTAGGTAGAATTCCGGTGCCAATTGATATCATTTACTAATGGTCATCAAGAGTTACACGCGCTAAGTCAACGTATTCATATGTTTATGGGTAATTCTTTGAATTCAATTTTGATAGAATTGGAAAACAGAAATTCTTTCAAAATGAATATACAACCTATGAGTTTATCGTAGCACATCGTTTTGATGTATGCACAGAATTATTTATACACCACTTCCTCTGTTAAACGATAGAGCCCAACTAAATAATGCATTCAACCTATGCACGACACACAATCCTAACGATAATAATGTCCTGAATTGATCTAAAATTGCAGCTGATTTCATTCTCAACAAATATCTAATTTCCACCACTGACTCACGTCTCATAGTTCACACGTCTGGTCGTCGCTATTGTTGTCTGTGTATTCGTAGAAATTTCAAGTTTGAGGTAATCCATTAATTCAAGTAAATCGCAGGTAAAAATTTTAAAACACTGTTTAATTGGAACATTCAATATTTCTATTAATATTTGAATTGAATTAATTAGGTGTATTTTTAGAACCATTAAAATGCAATTATTTTATATTTTCATTCACGTAACTATATAAAATCAAACGTACATACATACATAATATATATATATATATATTTTAAACTATCCACAATACTCTCTTATCATTAGATTTAATAAAAAAATGATAATTGCAATAAATTTGACCTAAATTTATACTCTATCAAATAGCAAATCATTTCAATTAATTAACGTATTCGAATACTTACTATTTTTAATAAGGTCGAATGTTTGATTTTCGTTTCGTTTTTTCTTTAAGGTGAATCTTCTGCGATGCCGTCGAACCGGCACTCCATAGTGAGACAATTCCACCCTCACCGCCAGTTAGTAAAATATTGTGAGTATTGTTGAATAAACTAGTGCGGATGATTTGCTTGTTACCAACAAAATTCGTCAACGGTTGCAAACTCTTGTCTCGTATTCTAACACTTCTCAAACATTGACCCTTGTCGTAATTTGATCCGGCCAACAAAAATATTTCATTATCGGCACCATTATGGCAGTTAGCTAGATAACAATCCTCGGCATTTTGCCTCTATAAATAAAGAAATAAAAAAAAATATGGTTACATATACAAGTTCATTAACCCAGTTAGAGTATTAAAATTTAATTTAATTATAATATCCATTACCATTATTGAGTTACAAATATTCGAACGATCAAACTGATGAATCATATCGGATTCTTGAACGTCAAATAGTTGCAGGACATTTGTATGAGTTATACACGAAATAATGTCTTTATTCAACAGACTTTTGTGCCACTGCAACGTTTGAACACCCAATTCAGTATTCAAGCAATATTGTAACGCGTCGTCTTCGTTACTCTCTGAGATATCGAATACATTTATAAGGCCATCTGTAGAACCACTCGAAAGTAAGTCTGGATTAGAAGGATGGAATACCACTTGAGTTACATCGTCCGTGTGACTATCGCTATAGTTGCCCAACAAAGTTCGTTGTCTAATGTCAAAAAATAATAAGAACACTTCGCCCTCAGTATCGTCAGTACCGGCACATAAGATTCGATCGTTTTGATTCACATCGAATGCTGTTATTTGTTTTTTATTAATCGACGATGTGTCTGCAACCAGAATAAAATATGAATGGAATTTATTTACGAATCTAATATTAGTAATTTTGACTAAGTTAAATCATCGATGATAATTGAATCTAATAATGTGATATAACTACCATTGAATGTGTGTACAACAGATTGTGTTCTGAAGTCATATAAGCTAATATCGCCGTTTTCATCGCCATACAGTAACAAATTATTATCGTTGTTTAAATATTTAACACCTACAACAGTTTTGCCTATATCATTTGGAATTATTGTATTAGCTCGAAAACCAGTTGGTGTTAAGTCCTTAACTGCGACTTCTTTATTCGATGTGCCTAATGCAATTTGATTGCAATCGCTAAAATAATTAAATAAAACATTATTATCAACAAACTGTTAAATAAATTATTAATTTCATTTGGATTCACCTGTTGGACGCAATATGTAATATATAACATTTCTTCAGGCTTAGTGCCTCTTCTGTCTGGAGTGAGTAATTTGTTGTGAATGCTTGCGCAATAATGGATTCATCGCAGGAATCACCATCTGGAATTGGTGGTCCTCCATCATCGCCTGACTCGTCACTGGAATTACCTAAAGTTACCGCAAATAAGAGATCAGATATTGTTAGCACCATGGAATTTCATCATTTCACTGAAATCACAGTCGCTTACCGATCCTACTCATTGTGGATTTTCAAATGCAGAAAACAACTGGGGATTCTGATTACTGTGAGAATTCTCAATTGATAATCAATGTACTGGGCGTTATGCGGTCAGGATCAGAAAACTACAATGAACCAATTAAAAACACTTTTATGAAATTTGACAATTTATTTATACAGTGTATTTTATCCCGATTACGTTTCTGAAACTGACATTGTGTAATTTACTGTGAGAATTCTCAATAATTCAGAATGAAACGATCCACCTCGTATCAATGTACTGATTATGCGGTCAGGATCAGAAAACTGCCAGCCGATAGCATAAGCTTGTCCAAATGAAATACACTGTATTCATTTCCCGATTACGTTTCTGAAACTGTCACTTTGTTTTGTAAATAATTGCACGTGCTTTTCTCTAACAAATACCCCTAAATTTATACACAGTTTGCATTTCAGCTTGACAAATTCTAGAATCTGCATTATCATCAATATTCATTTGGTTGAATCAGCTGATCTAATCATCGTCTCCGACAATGTTGCAAGTTGTTCAAATATTTCCCCGATTTTTTTTGTCAAACTCGGCCATTTTTGCCGCTCTTCACAGTACTAGAACAGTAGTACTTTAAGTACTAGAACAGTTGTTGCAAGCTGTTATCCGTCAATGTGAATCGATCAATTTGATAAGTAAAAGAGGACCTAAAAGAGTCCTAATTTCAACATTTTATTTCAAGTAAACAATTTACGTGTTTAATTCAGCCAATTTAGTCTTTTTACAAGATAATTGTCTGTATTATAAATTGTTGTGTTTAATAGCTTTGGTGCATTCGGTTGTACTGTAATTAAATGCTGTACCACTAATAAGTGAAACTGGCATTAACTGAGTGTGTGCCCATTAGAATAACATGAAACATGATCAAAATAATTGTTTAGATTTCGCAACTTAAAACAGTGATGAGAGTGTAATAATTATTGATAAGTCTGAGAAAAAGTAAAGTGATACTTATAGTGAAACAAGTGCTATACCTATTATTAAGTGTAATGAGAAAATTGTTTGATCGAACCTGTTGAATGTTTATACAACAGAAATAGTGAATTCAGATTTATCTTACCCGGGAATCCTTTCACAAATCGATAGTCGGTTGGTCAAATGAAGTTTAATTGTTCAACATCCTGCTAAGGACAAAAGATGAGTAACGGCGATATCTATTATGAGGGATGGTTGTTCAAATCGCCACCCACCTATAGCATATGGAGGGCTGTGAGTCATTCTTTTATTGTTTAATTATACATTCGCAATTAGATTAGCAAAACATGAAAACTCAGCACGAATTCTGTGAATTCTGTATTTATATAATTCACAAATAATTCAACTGTATGATGTGATACTTGATTGAATTGCCAACAATGTTACATGCATATTAGTAAAACAATAAAACCTGAGATGATAACATTTATCTGACTCTGACTCCCTTACTTCACACTGTGAAACATATTAGGCTTCCCATGGTGTATATTAAATTTTAAAGAAACGATCATTTGATAAAGCTGGTCAATTATCGATAAGCGCCTTGAAAGACGAAACGACTTAGATTAAATTGACACATTTGACTGTGTCTTTAGATGATTACAAATTTGTTTTTTCTTTATCATGAAATTTGCATCAATTTTGCCAACCAATAATATTGTATGAACCATAATGTGCGAATGGTTTTTAATAAATAAGTATTTATGTGTATTAAACATTTGTAGCATTCGCAATTTATTGAACATTAAACTATCTACATCTTTTTGTATCTTAATAAATTTACATTAAATAGCGTTGAAGCGAAAAGATTCAAAAGTATCCAAACATTATTGTAATGTTTAGATAAAAAATACCATGGCCCAATGATGGCATAGCAAGAAAACGGTAGTGCGTCAAATGAAACATTCCAGATTGTGTTCATATTGATTGTGTATAATAATAACGCAACCAAGTATGGGTTTAATGTTACTCTTTGGCCGTGCTGGTTGAATTACGTATTAAGACTGTTTTGCCTGTTGATCGTGGTTCTCATTCATTCATTCATACATATGTCCAATATTTAAGGCGAATGAGAAATAATATTATCGTAATCAAACTGTAATTGGATATTATGATGGCAATTCAATATAATGCATTATGATTTGACGACACTTGAATAAATTCAATGTACTTTCTTTGGCTTTTGGTATACGATACATATGAATATACAACACTATGGATTCATTTACATATTAATCATCATTTATGAATATTCTGTTTCAATCACATCTCAAATAGTCATTAATACAGAGCCGTATATATTCTAATAAACAGCAATCTTATTTGCCTTTTAAATTTAATGTAATTTCTCATGAATTTAGCGATGGCGTAGACGTTGGTTCACACTAAAGAATGGCGAGATACCTGGACAATTTTTCTTAATGTATTACGCCGATCGTAGTTGTAAACATTACAAGGGAAAAATAAACTTGGATGAATGCGAACAAGTAGATGCTGGACTTAGTTTAAATCATCGTAAGCAAAAATTTGAGTTTATGTTTATTGTAAAAACACCGCCACGAATTTATTATTTGGCGGCTGATTCAAGTGAAGAGATGAAAATGTGGGTTGAGTGCATCTGTCAAGTGTGCAATTTACAAGATGATTCGAAAACGGAAACTCCTGCACCGCTTCCTACAAGTAAGTTAATATAAGAATATAATAATATATTAGAGCCAATTAAATATTGTTGTTCATCTTTTAGCTTCGCCATCATTACCGATTTACATGAACAATGAATCAATTAGAGATCTTAGACATAATCAACAGGATTCAGTAGCACCTGTGCCACATCAAAATAATAATCAGCAATCGTATCAAAATGTGACTGCGACTAGAAATGATGTGTCTTATTTTAATGTGTTATCTGGTCAAGCAGTCCAACGATCGTTGTCACAGACCCTTTCAACTGTGCCTAAAATAAAGAATTACGTTCGTCAGAATTCGCATAATCGATCTCAATCATTGGTCGATGAAAAAGTTGAAATCAAGAAACCGAATAATACCGGAGCAATTAAAAAGATACCAGAAAACTTAAAATTGAATGGTTCTTCTCTAAATGAATCGTTCATACCAAGTCCAACATCAGGACCATACATTCCTATAAGTGAATGTTATTCTGGCAGTCCAGTCTTACTGGTAATAAAATATAATTTTATGGTAATGTTATTTTGTCATTATGAAAGTATAATAAAAATTTTTAGCCAAACGTACCACACACACCGTTAAATTCGTTGAATCCTCGATTTGGTGATACACCGAGGAGTAATCGCAATATTTGTTTAAACTTACCGAATGAACAATCACCAAAAATTAATAACTTTGCTGCAACAGTAAGATATAAGAAATATAATTATTAGATTTCCTATTAATTTGTATGGATTGATAATTTTAGGAACAACCGAGTGCAAGTGGACGATCTAGTCCTGGTGATTCAGAGAGTGTTTTCACCGATGACGAAGAACATATGCATCAGACACCTATTGTTCGACGTTCTGGGTTAGATCGTAGTTTGAGACCATCAGATAGTTCCATTGAAAATGACAGTGTGGTATTTACTTATTCTCAACGATTTTCGAAGCAACCTGAAGAAAAAGGTGTTTTTTCACAAGTTCCGCCACCGCGTCCAGTCAAAAATCGAGACAGTATACTTACCGATTCAGCTGAACCAATTTACGAAAACAAAGGAGTTTCCCAAGAGCCAGTTGGACCTAAAGAACAAACATCGGTAATAATATTATACCATAAAATGTCAGAGTTTTGTTAATCGGAATAAATTTGATTTTAGTTCGTTGAAGAGAGTTATGATATTCCACGTTCACATCATATGCCATATTACAATATGAATAGTGATGGTGGTATAGCAAAATCTCCTCAAGGATACGGGAGTTCAGAACTCAGGTCACTGTCACCAGAAAAGAGATGTACCGATTCAGCCACACTTCGGCCATCGAAGCATTTCTATACAAATGCAGCCCCTACTAAAGTAGAAGGTAATGTATTCCGATATGATTTTTATGAACAGACGCCTAGTTCTCCAGCACCAGTTGTGAATCGTAATTTGAAACCGAAAAAAAATACATCGAATGGAGAAAGTACTCTGAAACGTGAAGACAAACATAAGGTTCTGCCACCTTCATTTGATATGAATTCAATGCATACTCCACCTTCAGTTGATCGTGCTCTAAAGCCTGGAAACAGGGTATGTATTACTTAATAATACGTTTGTTCTATATTTTATTCATAACAATTATTTTTCTAGGACCCACATACTCCAAATATTAGTAAACGCAAACCGTCAGTGAACTCAATGTATTGGCCATCAGATAAAAATGATATGTTCCATGGAAACCCAGAAGCTACAGTAAGAATAGTGTGTTATAACTAATAACAATGTGTGATACTAAAGATTTATGATTAACTTTTAGTCCAAAACCTTACCCAGAGATATTACGCTTGCTTCGCTTACGATTGCACCACCTAAAACTCACGCTGTTCTTGAATATTTAGACTTAGATCCAGACTCACTAAATAAAACATCATCAGCTTCAACATCATCATCAAATACAAATAATATACATTTTAAATCTATTCCGGAGGTAAAGAGTATGCTATCAAAACCAGTAAAATTGACAGCACCAGTAATCAAAGGTGAACCAGGAACGGTATACAACAAGGTAGATTTTAAGAAAACTGAAGCATTTATTCGAACGAAAGAGAAGGCAGAAATGAATCGAGCGAATCGACTGAATAACAGTAAAGGTGCAGATGTCGATAAAAAATGATATTGGCAACGAATAACTGGTGCTGAATTGCAACCACAAGTGCTATTAAATTATACCATATAGAAGAAGCCTTAATTTTTTTCATATCATACTGAATATTTTACCTAATTATTTACATATGTATGTAGTTCATAAGTGCATTGTTATATCTTATTAAATCCAAATATCCAAAATTAAAAGAAAAAGAAATCAGTAACAATTTTCAATATAGAAAATTCAGTATCATTTTAAATCCTATATAGTATTTTCGTTATTCTAAATGTATTTTCCATTTTATATTTAAAACATTTAAACCATATTATATATAGTAAATGAGCTGTAATGAACAAAATTTATTTAAACATAAATATAATTAAAAAATTTTCAATGAAAAACCATTATAATATGGAATTTAATTTGTATGTAATTTTTTTTTGTTTAAAATATATTTTACAGATAAAATATTCACAACATTACAAGAGAAAAGAAAATAAATAGATAATTGCTAATTATTGCATCGCATTTTTTCACCACAGGCAATTGGAAAAAATTAGATGAAACAATTACAAAAGAGACCATTTATACATACATATTATATCGCGATAAATTGTTATTTGGAAAGAAAAAAAATACATTGGCTATTAGTTATTCTTGAAATTACACAAATCAATTTTGTACACTTTTTTTTTGTTTCTTCTCATCATTTTACAATATTCTTCCACATCACAAAGCATTTACAACATATAATCTTCAAAATTCTTTTTATACGGTGCGCTGTAATAAATAGATAATTTACAATAACAAATTCAATCCGGTATTTAACAATTAATCATTGGATCATTGAAACTTGTATAAATGGGCAAGAACAATAAATAGTTTTTTTTTTGAAAGCATTTAATAAATAAATAAAGCAAAAATGATTCGGTACTAATTAAATTGCTATATACTAATAGTAACCTGTGTTCTCATGTATTCATATTAATGTAACAATGTACTTATATAATTTAATATCAATTAGATCCTCTACACGATTGTAAAAATTTTTTTTTAAACAAATTCCTTAACATCTATATGATACCAACTAAGTGGCTGATTTTTGTAAATCATGTTCGCGTATTTTACTCACGCCTAGAACTATTAGTTGCAAAGGTATGACATTACATATGATTCAATATTATGTTCTTCATTTTCATTGAACAATAGTTTTATCTATTTGACTATTTAATAAGGTGTGTATATTACTGTACTGTGATTTAAAATAAGTGGCTGGTTTTTATTCAACTATGTTTACTTTCATCAAACCCAATTATAATGGGCAGCACTATTATAATCACTGTGCGTGCGCACCCCACTTTCTTTACCATAATTTATTGTGATGAAATTTTAAATCAAAATATCCGTGATCGGTGAGTCCTTCTTGTTGATTACCAACACCACCACCACCACCAGTTGAATTATTTGATGAAACCGAATGTATGTCGGACGTATCATGACCATAGACAATGCCAGCAGCTGACACCGGATGTGTTATTTTAACGATACCGAAATCTTCTGGCTCCTCTTGATTAAATTCCATTTTTCCAGTTGGTGATACAGCTGCACCCACATTAAATGATAAATTTTTTCGGCCAGTATGTTGTTTTGAGTGATGAAAATATGAATTCACGGTATCCACTGGAGCTGGATATATGATTTGTTTTATACCAGCGGCTGGCGGTGATTTTTTTAAATTAAGTCTAATCGCTTCCCGTTTCTGTTGATTACCATTTTCTTGTACCGACATCTGGGCCATCATTTCTTCAACCGGCACCTGAACTCGTACAATCAATGGCTCTGCCACTTCAAATTGTTGATTAACATCATTCGGTTTCTGTTCCTCTTCATCATCAGTGACTAAATCTATAATTGTCTTCTTATCATACTGATTACCATCAACTGTATCATTCAATAGAAATACATCATCGTCTTGCGACCGTCTACTGAAATGGTCATCAATTGAGGATGCAATTCAATCATTTAAAATGCTTTTCAAAATCAATTTAACATCATTTTTTTTTTTAAAGTAAAACTATATCATGATAATATAAAAAAATATGGAAATGTTGATTTGCAAACATTATCATTCTCTCTATCATCTTTTATGAATTTTTCAGAAAGTATTTTGATTACGTATTGATTGATGAAACATTAAATTATGGTAAGAAATGGAATATTTTAAAATAACTAATGTGCAACATTTTGATAGCTTTTGCGATGTCTATTCATATAACTAAGCCAATAAAAAACAAATCATAATAAATGTAATAATAACTATCATGATTTATGTAAATAACAATTAGGTGAGAACAATTAAACAAACAAAAAACAAAGGTAAAATTACAAATGAAAATTACAAAAAAAAAAAAAATTACTTGTCTCATATTGTATAAAATTTGTTTCACAATTTAGTACTATATTTTATTAATATAAGAATACTCGTCTTTATATTTGTCTGAAAATAAGAAAAAAAGGGAAATAAAGCATTTATTCAATGTGCCAACAGAAGAATTATTTTGTATTGTACGATACTACGCGAGGCAACAGAAAGTAATGAATTTAAACAGGATTAATTTGTGAAACGAATTGAATAGAATACATATAACATAATTATTTCATATTATCTCACCTATTTGGTTCTGCCGCAATTGGAGTTGAACTATTGTGAATTATCTGCAAATAAAAAAAATAAAAATCAATTAAGCCGTAAAAATTAATCAGAACGTGTAGAAATGACCAATTTAGGCATAATCTAATTGTGTATCATTATGTAGGCGTTCTAAACCAAATAGATATTAATAACTCAACATGGATAGTTTATGGTTCATATAGTTACAGCTAGTGAATAAATAAATCGCGTTCGAAGAATCAAAACCCACAGGAAATTATGCAAATCTATATGCACGATAATTTAAACCATTCACGAACATGAAATATACCAGCCCTTATAAAGATAGTCATTTAGAGTTATTTGAAATTTCACTTTCGTTAGAATACTAATTTTCATAGTTAAATTAGAAATTCCATTGGAAAAAGTGAAAGCAATTTCCCAGTGACGAATAATTCCTGTCTGCATATTATAACGAACAGCATAAATCAAGTCCTTAACAGCATGACACATATCTTTATATATCCAAAAATTAACGGTAATGAACACTGTTGTGTCGTGGCTAGCTTTTTACATAGATAACCTTCACGGATAATTTTTCGTTACCGTTAAGTGTTCTATGCATTTATATCAGTTGGCTGTTGTTCAACATAGTCCGGATTTCCTTGCACTGCAGCAGGTTCATTTTGATGAACTAGTTCACTGGCATTCATTGTAGGTTCATTGGCAAGAAACACCGGTTGGCCTCCTTCAGTATATTGTACTGTATTCGGCATTATCGGACGACCATTTGATTGCATATACTCAGTTTGTTTATAGTCCTGATACTGAATTTAAACACAATTAATAAGATTCGTTCCTGTATAATTATTATCAACAAACGTACTAATGGTTCACTAGGATTTACATTTTGTGAGGAATCCACATCTGAAGGCGATAGATCTTGCTGTTCTTGGTGAGGGATTTGAGTTTGTGATTGACTCTGATTCTAAAAGAATTGAAACATTACATAAAATGGAAATACAATGAACCGAATCAACAATTCTCTCACTGGCTCTGATGGATTCATATTTAATTGTTGATGTGAAATTGATTGATAATACGGATTAAATTGAGCCATCCTCAATCGTTCTTTTTCTATTTCCTCCATCTATTAAAGACAAATGATCCAAGAGTTTCAGAATCGAGCTTTAAATATTAATTAATTACTTACTTCTCGTCTAAAACGAGCAAGTTTCGGTATTACAGGATCTAATCCATTGCTCTTCTTTGCATAAAAGCTTGTTTTCAATTCTTCATGCCATTTCTTCTGTAAAATTTTACTTTGCTCCAATCTAGCTTGCGATTCAGTAACAGTATTATCAATAGAACCTTGTTCCAATACTATTGGAACAGTACGAGTGACAGTAGCAGACAATGGTCTAACACCTTGTGCTCGTGATGGTGGACGAGCTGGCTGAGTATTTGGTGGTTGCACTGGCTGGATATTTGACGGTGGAGCTGTTTGGAGATGTTCCGGTTGAGGTTGATAATGCGGTATGTGTGGCATCTCAGATTGTAGCGGTGAATTATGATTCAATAGCCCAGCTACTGTATTTCGTGGTGAATGCATTTGTTGATAGCCGGCCGTGGGAATATGTTGGGGCATTGACTGTGGCACTGCCTGTGGTACAGCCTGGACGACCGGAATTTGTTGAAGTTGAGATTGCTGCTGTTGTTGTTGTTGTTGTAGCTGTTGCTGTTGCTGTTGCTGTTGCTGCTGCTGCTGCTGTTGGATCAGTTGTTGTTTAGTTACCGACTCTCTTGACGTGATGCTGGTCTGAGATGTTGAACCAACCAATTCATGTGGCTGTTGTTGCATTGCTCTTCGTTGCATATAAGCTGGAAAACGATCCTGAAGCCCATTCATACTGCGCTTATAATCAATAATCTCTTGTGGAGTTCTCGGAATCCTTGGTGTTACCGGCTTCATTTCAAATGATCGTGGATCACCAAATCGTTCATTATAAGAATATTGGAATGGATTTGAATCTACCATTTGAGGTGATTCCATTGTCATCGGTGGTTGATTAGGATTTGCAGTCATTTGGTTCATATTTGATTTATTGGATGCCGCTTTTGTTCTACTAACAGTCTCCTTGGTGTTTAAAATATTTTCATTCAATATTTGTTTAATACCGTCACCCTTAAATTGTGAATCACGAAAATTCGCCGCAATTGTACGACCAGTTTTATCATTAACTGAATTTGTAATTAAATGCTCACTTAGAATATCTTTTATTTGTTGATGCGATTCAATTTTGTTACGATTTAAATGTCTCTCCAAATTGGCTGATCCAAGTTCATTAATTTTCGATTTCACATCACCATCATTATATTGTTTTTCCGTATAACGAACATTTAGTACTGATTCAACTGGTTCCATTTAATTCACAATTTTTTTTTGTTTAGAAAAAAAAAACAAAAAAATCAAACAAAGTCCGGTTGATAAACACAAAATTACAAAGATCACTATAAATAATTATTGGCGAATTCAAGTGTAAAAATGGCTATTTTATCCGACAGAATTACAATCAATCTATATTTATGATAGCCTACTATCCACTCAATCTCATAATTATTTCACTATCCGTATTGAGTTAATATATCTTTAAAGATGAACAGTTTTTATGTGCCACATGTGTGAGTAAGAATAGCGAAAGCATTAACTTGATTAATATCGATGTCTTACCTCTGCCATACTGCAGGTGGGTCGCGGAGCACCATATCTACCCATTGGTGTTTGCTGTATCAGCAATAAATTAGAACTAGCATTTGGTGATCGCGAATTGTCAGTACGCTGCTGGTTAAATTCTGTTACAAATTGTGGTCCGAACAGGACTGAGTTAGGACTGATTTAAATTAAAAATGAAAGAAAATATTTATGTACTCGTTAGTATTAGTCAGTTATTAGAATTGTTAAGCAGCCAATAGCAATTTATAAGATCTGTTGATAGTAACCGCTTACCGACCCAACATAAAAATGTTCTAATTACCTGTTTGTCAATTGCATCCGTCTTTCTTGACGATTCGTCGTATTAGCATTATTATTGTTATAATTACTGTCACCAAAGAACCCTTCATACACCACAAAATTATTCATTTGTGGAATGTTTTTAGTCAATCCTAGAAACCATAAATAAAGAAAATGTTTTATCAGCACATCCGTTTAACATTCATAACAGAACTAAATAATAGGAAAGTTGATGGCCGTTCTTACCATAATGTTTCCTGAGGAATCCAATTAATTTCTCCGATGGACGATCAATTGCCATTTTATGAGGCACATACTTCTCTTGTTCTAGCATTGCCTCAAATAATATTTTACCAAGTCCAGCACGTTGTCTTGACTCATGGATATAAAAATCGAGAACACATGGTGAATTAACTACCTGAGTTTCACCGTTCTGGTCAAAAACATATAAATTTTTTACACCAACTTTTAACAGGCCGGTCACAGAACCACTAAAATTAAACAAAAATACATTTGGTCCATATAAGTTTTTTCTAGTTTAATTCAAATTATAGAAGTTATTATGTTTCATTATGGTATATTAATACACAATAAATATGGTAAACAAATATTGTGTTCTAGTGCTTTCCATCAACAACTTAACGCGTTAGTTTTCATCGGGGTCAATATTCACCAAATGATTAGCATAAGTTAAATCAAAATTGTGATATGGTAATTATTTCTATAATTTCATTTTGAATGCAGTGAAACTCCTTTAAAAGAATTGTTATATTATGTGAGCAATAAGAATAAGGTATAAAATAAATCGAAATAAAAATATTCTATACACTTAAGTTAGTTGAACGCAAAAAAAATATCTTAAGAAACACTCCTGACACACACTGCATAAATGTGTTCAAAAAAATAAATCATTAAATTACCAGGTGAAATTCCTATAACAATTTGATTACAATTATTATGTGGCCATTCACATCGGTATTTTATTTCCATCAAACTGATGTTATAAAAATAAATGTAAAAAATATAGAAATCAGAAATTACATTCGCCTACATTTTATTCACGATAACGAGAAAATTGAATTTATTGTACTCTGTTGTTTCTCTTCTCATTAGAATGGAAATAAATAAAACAACAATGAATTAAAGCCATTCAGATATTTGACCGAAAGTACAGAGAAAAATTATAGTTAAGGCTTAAGTAATAATAGAAATGTTTGTTACACAAAATCACGCGATCCCAGATAAAGTTCTTAGAAAAAAAGTACTAGCAACGTCCACATTGGACAAGGCGCACATTGCAATAATCACTTTCGTGTAAATTAAAATTCTACTTTATGGAATAAAGGAAAAATATTAGTGTCATGTATTCAGAATTCATTCTTGACAGCCTGATGGTGCTTTTCATTTCTAATCTATAGAACGTCCGAGTTTTTTTTTTTTTTGGATTTCTACCTCTAAATGGGGGAGGCCCAATCATCGTAGACGTAAAAGTTTTTTTGAGTTTTATGACCCATATTTACCGTACCTCATAATATGTAGACTAATTATTATGAAACATATTATAATACACTAAGAAAAGCCGCACAATAAAACGAAATTCAATATACTATTGCTAATGGTCATTAACACTGAAAATCACTTACTTTTTACCAAGACGTTCTGATAGTAAATAAACTTTGTGATCAGAATTTCGTAGTTTTTGCGCCGTCGTCACTGGTTTATTAAGACCTTGGGCCTCTGCAGATGCTGCACCCATTTCGTTTATAATATCTGACATTCTAGCCGACGCATCTCTAAAATGGACACACAATTAACAAAAATTACCAAATCAAATTAGACCATAAAGAATAATTATTAAACTTACATGTAATCCCGTTTGGTACCGGCATATCCTACTGGTACCAGATTACTATCAACACTAATTATATTTGTACGAAACAATGGATTTACATTAAATCGGAATTCCATACCGGGCACTTTACCAGCACAATTTTTATCTAAATTCTTTGGTTCTGATGATTTTATTAATTCACGAAATGGACAAAGTAATTCTTCAACAGCTGTTGATCCGTTACCCTGAAATTTACGCATTTTTAATTCAATTAAAATTGATAATTATTAATAAATTCTTAATAATATTCTATATGTTCTAACATAATCTATATATTAATTCTCATCTAGTTCTCTTATTTATTTTTTGTACTCTATTGTTTTTGACCTGACAATTACATAATTATTGTATGTAGTATCGACATTTCAATCGAATTGATAAAGAATTGGAAGAAATTTTGCACAAAACTAATTACTTGGGAACTGAAACGAAGGTAAAGCAGAGTACTGTTTTAAGATTACTGTTAAACCTCTATAACGTTTAGAATAGAATAAGTAATTGTGTGAAGTATAGCTTCATTCTTGATATAATTTTGAATACATATTACGGGTCAACACAGTCGTTGTCATCAATCAATTATTTAAATCCCTTAACCGCCTAACAGATGGTACATATGGATCCATAAGTTCCCTATTTCCCATAATACTTGTTCCTTTGCAATAAGACGAACGGATCCATACAAGTTATCTAGGTCTTCATTAAACCAATCTATTCAAGTACACGATTTTATAACTCTAAACAATCTATTTGATATGACCCCTAACTGCTTGACTTATAATTAACTGTTCAAATAATGGCCTATTTATTGGATATTACACTTTTCAAGACGATTCGAATTTGACTAATTGTTCACTAGATAATCTACTTGTAATTCGGTATATTTTCATAATCCAACTAAACTTCACATTAATTCGGTAACTAATTTCAATTACACATCTGTTGAATTGGCATAAATGCCACCTCTTCATGATTTCCACCCAAATTGAGTGTACATAAATGAATAACATCAACTATTTTTTTTTGTTGTACAGATTCAATAAGGTTGGACAATGCTGTAACTATTTTTTTTTGTTCATTGAAAAGCATCAATACACAAATTAAGAAAAACACCCACTATACGGCATTATTGAATAAATACGTTCATCCGTAGTTTGGTTTTTGATTAAATCCAGTTTTGGATTTTATTATTATTAAATAACAATTAAACATACCAAATGATTGAATAAATATTTCCACAAATACCAAAATCTAATATTGCATTAACAAACACTGGTATTCAACTCAAATAGATACACAATATGAATGAAATATTTAAGAAATCATTAAATTTTTTAGTAAAATCTCTCTTGTTATAAACATCTTCTAATAAGAAAAAAGCGTACAATACGATTTGCAAGACTAATTTCAAATTTCTTTAAACACTGTTAAGTAAAACAATTTTATTAATGTGCTTTTTACCACAAACATGTTAATAGAAACTAGATTTTTATCAAAATAGAAAATAAAACATAGAACTTACTCAAGCAAAATAGAGGAAATCAAGAGAGTTTCTCAAATGTTTTAATTAGACACGAAATAAATTATGTAAACTAATTTTTTTTTGTTAACACACGAATAACATTTGACCGCAATAGATATTGATGCAGAAATTCTTACATTCTAACATCAAATCACTAGATAGAAACTTAAAATAACTTTTACTGATATATGATGCAAATATTATTGATGATTCATATGAGACACGCTTCCAAAGACAGACTCTTTGGTAATAATCTGCACAAGATTACAAAATCAATGGAGAAAAAGACCGAATAACACCATTTATGGATAAGAAATGGAACCAAAATCCCACTACTTTTACAGACTTGTAAGCTCTTTTTCTTTTCACACTCTACTGAATAAAACGGGTTTTCCTCGATTATTTTACTCCAATGTTATTCTCAAATGTTTTACACTACTATACTGTATTTCGGATGTGAATATTAAGCCTCACAAATATTTTGGTATCACGAAATATACAGTTTATGAATGTTTTAATAATTAATTATGTGAATATTAAATCAGAAGAAAACTCACAGAATTTCTTTTCGTCTGCCGTATGCTCTACTATTCACCTGGATGGTTAAAATACTTCTGGAAGCTTGAGAATTTGATTTTTTTTATACGACTCAGAAATGTAGCCCTTGAAAGCGACTAAGCTTATGAATTTCAATTGCCTGTTTGTACCGACGATATATATATAACGTTTTAATAACGCAGACATTGTCGGAAATTAAGGGAGAAAGTCACCCAAAGTAACATGCGATACGAGAGAATTTTCATAGAAAACTCCAAAAGCTTAACAGACACCTATGGAGAGCAGGCGCATATTATTCCCAAATTTATACTTCTCCAGTGACTATGACTCACAACAGAGATTTCCCCATATTTCGTTTTACCTACATAATATTGTGGAACTATATCTGTGAAACATTGTGTACATCTTGAGCTGCTCACTATTGGATAATGCATCATAAATAGGTTCAATGAATTCTTAGATTGTTCATTGTTCATGTCGCGAATTTAAATCCCCCCATTAAATGAACACGTCTTTAGAAAATTGAATTTGTCATGCCACTAAACATAAGTTTACATGAATTTTTCTGTTGCATAGTACTATAATAACGAATGCATTGCTATAAAAACCAGATTTAAATTAAAACATTCCTTTATAGGAACACAGTATTAATTATGATTCAATGAACTGGTAAACGATAATTAATCGTTTCTTTCCATGAAATTGTGTAAGTGCATTCTGGTTGTACACAATAAATTATTTTCTTTTAAGTTTTCAGTCAAAATTTACGAATAAAAAGGAAGGAATGGATTCGATATTTATTTTTTGGAATAAAAATATTCCCGTCCATAGAACAAAGCACACGATGAGCGTGATGTTATACGTATTGCATGAGCCACCGAATATACGAACACTGAAGTAAACAGTTAATTAATATGGAATTGAATTGAAGGCCGTTTGATTGTCTCTATTTGGCGATTAGGTCATTAGATGTGGACAGCACAACTATTTTGTCCACACGATAGGTATAATTTAAAACACAAAAGTGTGTCATTGATGGTACGTTAACTATATCTGATTGGACAAGATCAAGGCAAAGTAGTAGTTAGATTTGGACTTGATATCACTTGGTTATTGAAACTTTAGTTTTGAATTTAAAATCCTGTAGACTCAAATCGTTTGTAATAAATATTTCTGACTTACCTAATGAATTCGATTGATTGTAGTCCTTTGAACTCTGTTTTATTTGTTCACTGTTTATTTAATATTTATTATGAATGAATATTGATCCATCAAATGATGCGTATTCTGGGCAACATACTTAATATTTTCACATTGGAATAGAACACCCCCACAGAGGTTCACGTTTTATTAATAAGGGGACTCAGTAACACCAATCACAATTTCCATGCACTATTTTTAGCTTCACTTTTATTAGAAACTGTACACAAATGGGTTCTAGTTACTTACAAAGATAAGATTACGATGAAAATAACAAATACTGTTTGATACACTAATGATAATATTAGCTTGAACCATCAGATGATACGAGTTTGGTGAATGCAACACAATTGTACACTTGTTTGACAACACTCTATCGTTTAGCAGTGCGATAATATCAGTTTCAGAAAAGGTGCGCTCGTCGCATTCACCTGTTCCAAATTTCAGAATCTGGTACAACTCGATATACAAATCGGTATTGCCGAAATTCAATTTCGTGTCATCGATTTACGATCATTACTTCGGCCACACGATCATACACGACAGATGTTTAACTGATGCAAAAATTATCTTGAAATAAATTGCTCAAGCAGAATAGTGAGATTAATTAATTAACAGTAAATAAAATACAATAATGGGATCGCCTAAAAAGAAAGTGCATACAGGCAGACTGCACAAGGAACAGATTAATTTATTGAAAGCTGAAACAGAATTGAAAAAGCTATTAGCAAATCTCAAAGCATCTCATAATCAATTGGCGGTAATCAATATAATCATAATTACTCGTACATTTACATCAATTGTAACGTTATTCTCAATTACTTTTAGCTCGAAGAATTGCAATTAAAATCTTTATTGGCATCACAGAGTATGGCTGAGTCTGGCCCAGATGTAGTTGCTAATGTAAATGTAGCTGGAACAGGAGGTCCATCCACATCAAGTGTGGAGAGTAATGTTTTATTAGACGTCGACACTATTAATAAGCAAGTGCTTAATATAGACTTCAAGCCAGTGTTACAAGGCGACATGGAGGAAGAAGAGGATGACTGATTCAAGTAAATGTACAATGGTTTTATTGATTAAGAAATCTATTATTTATTATACCTACTAACTACTAATTTATATTACAAATATTATTCACATAACGGAACACGAACTGTCTTTTTGTTCGCCTAAATGTTTCTGATCGATGGCCTCTCCTCGCATTTCTCTTGCTTTCAAATCTAAAAATGTATTCTCGTATTTCTTCAGAAGATATTCAGGCAGAGGTTTTGACCAATCGTCGGGAGGGGCTTTCCGTTTTGTCCACGTGTCATTCGAATAGTGTGCCTTCAATCGGTCATACCTACGTTTTTCTTCGCTCAGGATAATTGCTTTTGCCGACTTCAAGTCTTGCTGATCTGATTTGGCGAATTGCACACAATTCTCATAATCACTCTTCCATGGAGTGCAATCAATAGATTCACCATGAATAAAGTATTGATGGAAACGAGCTTTGAAGCTAGTACAATCATCGTATTCCTCTCGATAATCCCGACATTCTCTAATCTACGAATCGGAAACTAATTAGTAGTTGATGCTGGGAACATTTTGATACAATATTTACTTACAGCCCAGAAATTTTCTCTAATTTCAGCATCAGTCATCTGACGATCGTTTGATTTATTCTCTGAAGTCATATTCCTAATGACTATTGTATTTGAAACCGGTTCATTCACTATCCTTGGTGATTAGGAAAATGTTATGTGATAAGAACTTTTCGATTCAAAACAATACTGCGAGGTTATGTTATATCGGCAAATAATGATTTCAGCTGAGCAACTGAACTATTTTCTGCACAAGGATTCCTTATGGATTCATCTACATCCATTCATTAAGGATTCATCGAAACTATTTCTAGCTATTTAATTGCAAGAAAACAAGTCTGTAGAAAACAAAACTGTAAATTAAATATACGACAAATAACAAACGAATGAAAATTCAATTAAATGAAATGGAGCTTTCTGATTTTATTGAAGCTTGGTATTTAACATAATAATTCAAGTCACTGTTTAATTACGACGACTGTTGTAGCTTTGTGTGACTGTTTGGGTCAATTGTAATCCAGTAATGTTGTGGCAATCAAGCATTTTCAACATTTCCTTAGTATCTGGATCCACTTCAATAATGTCTTGTTCTAGAGCTGATACAGCTGGTGCGAAGTTATCGCGACGTTCACGTTCCTCTTCTTGCAATTTGATGGAAATACCACGGACTTGAGAATGGCGTAAACGTCCCATCAAATGGGTAACGTACCTACAAAACAACAAAACAAATATTAAATTCCATTCACTCTAGATTTCACTGATACACTCTTCACGTGAATCAACAACCACCAGCAGTCAATGTTTGGGGACAATGTAAACTCTTTAAATGTGGAAATTATCCGATCGAAAAGCATAATCTCCTGATGCGAGAGCTCTCTTTCTATACCTGTCATAGGCAAGAACAGCAGTCATTGTGTGATCAACTGCTCTGAATAACACAGGCTTCAATAGGAATGTATTTGCTGTCTGGTGGTTTCACCCAAGTGTGTATCGAGAATGGCGACAACTTACCCAGCGATTTTGTTTCTAAGTGGTTTGGTCGGGATAATGGCAACTTCCTCGCAGATACGCTTGTTGGTGTGGAAGTCCATGGTCAACCGAGTGTAGTATTTCTCGATGATGACCTTAGCGGCCTTTTTCACTGTCTTCGTACGTACACGACCCTAAAATTGAAGTAATAGTCAGATCGACGTCCATTGTTTACTTATGATGGCGACCGGGCCAAATATAATCGACGAAAAAACAACGAAAGAGCGAATCTCAAACAATAATCTCATCCACAATCGCACAATTAGACTCTGAACTACTATTTATCAGGCTCAGAAGTTAATTAAATCAATGGATGATGATAATATTTGAAGATTTAATTGCGTGTGTACAGGAAATAAACTCACCATGTTGGACGATTTGTTCAAAAAGGAAGTTTGATGTTTGTCAATTTGACAGTTTCATAGTCCGATACTCTGACTCAGTTTCATAGTCCGATATGATGAATGTATTTCAATGACTAGTTACGAGATTTCAATACTATGAAGAGATGAAGAACGAAACA
>JXOR01000547.1:0-47445 GCA_001014335.1 Coboldia fuscipes | reverse complement strand
TTGTGTCAATGTTAGATAAGAATCTGAACAACGATATCATAATAATGTTTCATATGAAATTGGAATTGAAATAACAATACCATCGTTTTGTGGAATAAAGTGTATCACCAAACACTAGAGAATTGCAATGGTATAACATTGAAAATGAAAATTCATTTATGCAGTTTGAAAATGAAAATTTTTGCTCTTTAAGTGGGTCATCATGACGAAATCAAAATGGAAAAAAGGGTCACTGCACATTGCATCCAATGTACATTAGCAAAGAGAANTGTATCACCAAACACTAGAGAATTGCAATGGTATAACATTGAAAATGAAAATTCATTTATGCAGTTTGAAAATGAAAATTTTTGCTCTTTAAGTGGGTCATCATGACGAAATCAAAATGGAAAAAAGGGTCACTGCACATTGCATCCAATGTACATTAGCAAAGAGAACAGTATTTTGTATGAGGAAACCAAAAAAAAAACTGTTCAAGTGTTCACTGTTACTCCATAATTATTACTTTTAATATTTATGAGCTGATTGTCGATTCTCTATTCAATTTTGTTTGTTGTTACATTTTTGGTACTTTCCACATCACTGTATTTTATGTTGAAACATTCTCTGGTTAAATTATATTCAGTTTTTATTGCCTAAAGAGTTTGATGGGTCCTCTATTTTATTCTGTGTACTCATAAATGAAAATCGGTTTTGTGTTTTTTTCCAGCCAACTAACAAGAGCCATTGGTAGTTCGAGTGCAATGAATTAAATCAGTTGTAAAGATTTAAATAATATTATTTGTATTGCAATTTGATCAAAATAAAAACAGTGAATATTCAAACTTTGTTTTTTATTCAGTTGCCTAGAACATAAAAAATACATAGAATCATGGGCCATTCAAAATGCAATTACATAAAAAATGAATTAAATAAATTTCATTGTTATTTGACACATTGAAGTGGTGTGAAATGGATACCATTGGTACCTTGTTTTATGGTACACCAATTTTCTGTTGGTTAAATGAGCTGCATCAAAATCAATATGAAATTATTATTCATGATCCATTTGATATGCAATGATCGCCAACTATGTAATACATCAGATGAGTTTTTGTGTTTTCTTGTTTTTTTTTTTTTTCATTCCTTGTCTTTGTTCAAAATGCTTTAAAGCTGTTGAGCTTTAATTCGTTTTATTCCTGTGTATGAATTTCATATGGGGGATGATCTAGTTGACTTCCCATAAAAAATATCGTTAGCTATTCAATGTTATTATTTACATATCTCACTTGCGATAGGGAAAACTGAAGGAAAAAATCTCATTTTTGAATTAGAATTGCTTATGTACTATTCACTGGCAGTGTGAAGTCGTTTATAGCCATACGCATAACATTAAATGTTAAAATTTTCATTTTGGTGCAACTAAGACAATTTTCGTTACATGAAAATTTAAAGTAAATTGATAGTAAAACAGTAAGAAAAGATATCCTGGGCGGTAATGAATAAAAAATACTGAACGCATTTTCTATTGAAAATCGCAATGCGGAAATGGAATTTAAAGGTAAGACAAAGGAGTCTATGTTGAAGAACGTTAAGGAAATGTACCCTTGACAGTGAATGAATCCTTAGCACATTCCTTTGGGTTTTTTTTCTTTTCTTTTAGATGGGGAAAACATTGTACTTCTAAGAGAGAAGTGTGCCCTCCTATCGCATTACCTTCACCATTCAGTCTGAAGAGGGTAGAGAAAAAGAAACGGAATACAAACACTAAGAAAACAGATTCACTGCCAGTTAAAGTTAAACATAAATATTTAATGTTGCTATGCAATATTATTAAAGTGTAAGGTGGTGAAGACCACATAAATCACTTTAGAATCTTTTGGTTTGTTCCCATAAAAACCAGCAAAAGAAAAACACTCGATTTTATTTTATTTTTACCATTTAATTCCACCCATTTAGTTGATTTAATGCAGTTGTAATATTCTGTTAGCTAATTCATAGAATAAAACTTCAATACAGATTTCAAATGAATAATTAGAAGTTTTTAGTTGCTAAAATGATGCCACTCACCGGTAAAAAGGTAAAACTTTTCAGCTATTGAATTGTAATCACAGTTAGTAGTTGTTAGTTTACATTCAATAATACATCATAAACAGGGGAGACATAGTATTTATTGTATCGTAGTAAAATGGTGTCAAACATTTCAACGTATCACATTTGAATTTTAATAATACATAGTAAAAGGACTTTCCATCATACGTAAATGAACAGTATTCCGTACAGTGTAAGTTATAAATGTGTGTCTCTCTGGTAACAGGAACTGTTTTAAAAAAAAAAAAGATGAAAAAACTTTGTTATATTTAACTGCAAATGCATGTTACATTCGTCTAATAATGAAATTATTATTTCAAACTGCATTTTATTGGAATAAAGAAAAAAATTAAATGAAAAACTATGGTTGATATTTTACATTGTCTGATCAGTGAACGAGAGAGAATTAACAACAACAGTTTATTGTCATTGATATCCAGGCAGGTAACGAGTTCCAGTGCCAACTTTTATGCAACAATATCATATTCACTTATTTATATGAATCGAATGGTATACGAATTTATGAATCAAATAGTATCATTGATAATGTAATACTCTTGTTTATTTCAACTATGGTGAATGATGAATTCAAATGTAATTTAAACATTTGTTGGAATAAAAAATTGTCTGTGTCTATAAATTACATGAAAATATGATGGAAAAAATAATAACATTTTAGCACATGTTATGTTTCAGTAGCATAAGGATATCGTTGAACTAAATAATCATTTATTTCAATTCATTGTCATCCATGTTGTCTCTCTCTTATCATCTATGAAAATTCATTGCAGAACTGTTCCCATTCTGTTTTGGTATTTGTTCAAATACAGCAAAAATTATTTATGCCAAATAATTGGTGAACTAAATCTGTTACGGAAGCAACGATTCATTATAACATGAAAAACGGTTTTGTTGCGCTTAAACGACAATGAAATCAGTCAGTGTATGTATATTGAACCTCTCACCTGACTAATTCAATAATGGAAAAGTGAGCTAAAAAATGATAAACTTTTTCTTTCAATTTCTCACCGGATTCGAGTATTATGAAAATGTATATGAGATGGGATTTATCCCAAAAAATTATTTTAAACAACAGAGGAGCGAGAGAAAAAAAAAACTTTTCATCTTACAATAATTCTCCATTAACACACACCGGGAAAATTGTTTTTCTTTTTCTTCTATTCTTTATTTCATTTAAATTATTTTTGTTGTTGAAATTTCCACCTTTCGTGTTTGAGGTAAAAATACTCCCATGGCGGATATCGTTTGCAATTAGAGTGTCATAATTTGAATTTACTTGAAATTTTGTATATACCATCAAAGCTTGTTTACTTGAATCGCCTGAAAGTTAAGGGAAGCCTAAACACTGTGATGATAATGTCGTTGTTGCACAGTATAAGAATTGAGAATCATAGCCAAGAGTAGAAAGTTAATAAGAGCATCTCCATTATAGAGTTTTATAACTTGCCTTTGGGGGATTTCTTCATTTTCAATTTAAACGGAAAGAATTTCCAGTAAAAACCAGAATTCTAAATTTAAATGTAAACTGACCACACACAGTTATTGTCAAGAGATGTTGGTGTTTAATTTCTATTTAAGTTAAAGTAGTACCAGGGAATAAAAATAGAAAATCTTCCAGTTTGTTAAATCATAAGGGATGGTACTCTATAGAGTTTTTGTCTTCTGATTAAGACGAGTGGAGTGCAAAAACACCCAGAGAGAATCCATCATTTGAAATTCGAGAACGATGTGAAATCGAATGAAGCTACTTTGAAGAACTGTTGCTTGAAGCTCGTAAAACTGTAGATAATCAGCCGAATAATCTGTTTAAATAAAATCCACTGCATTTGGATTATCAAAAAAAAAAAAAATAAGAAATAGAAGAAGATACAAGATAACGATGTAGAGGAAAAGCTTTATTCATTTTATTGTACTCTGACATTGGGATCAAGAGATAAAATCGTTAAACAAGAAATACAGGAATACTCACTTTTAGTTATTTAAGCAACAGATGGTTCCATTCTATATAAAACTCCCTGGAAAAAACGCGATGTTCTAGGGTTGCATTAAGATTTTTTACCAACATGATTGATTGTTTATTGATTATACTCTTCATATAAACTAAAAGGATCGGTAGAACATCGACTTCACGGTTTTGGAGTCTATTAAACAATTCCAGAAGGATAAATCAAAATGTCACTCTTTCCCACAGATTTCAAGTAATCAAAAACAATTATTTATTACTTTTCAATAATTCACGACGAAATTTTTTGTTAAATTCCTTTAACTTCTGTTCCATGTAATTGCCATTGGTAACAATGTCATTTTAGCATACACTGTCAGATTACTGAATAACACTCACCCATCCCTTAAGGCTCTAACAAAATAATCATACCGAAACCTCTCTATCCAAACCGATATAAATTAATGGTCATATATGTATGGATGGTCAACATCTGTACACAACATGATTTATATATGTTGATTATATCGTCCAGGAAATAACAGAATAATGTTTTTTTTTTTTTTTTGAGTTTAAAACTCCTCCATGTTCATGTTTTTGCCACATTAACACTTCAACGGAATGGAAAATCCTGTTTTGATTAACACAAACCAAATAAAAAACAAATCACAATCGTTGAGTAAAAGAATGCTCAACACATATGAAACATTAGCATTATAATTAACGCCTGTCACCATAACATACAATCCGGAAAAAATTCTATGACATGTTATGGCAATTGCAACCGAATTGCAATTCATATTGCATAAACATAAAAAATGAGCTGAAAATGGACAAATTAAAAAAA
The DNA here is from genome assembly GCA_001014335.1 of Coboldia fuscipes. Lineage (NCBI taxonomy): Eukaryota > Metazoa > Arthropoda > Insecta > Diptera > Scatopsidae > Coboldia > Coboldia fuscipes. The sequence continues at coordinate 42,565 of JXOR01000547.1, read as the reverse complement.
AAAAAATCCCACCCGATTTTTGGGGTGACATGAGACAGGAAGTGAACATTAAAACATAAATTTCCAAGAGAATGGGTGGAAAATTATTATAAAATGTCGAAAGTTTTGTGACACCCACAGTTTTTCATACACAAAAAATATGTGTTTAACAAATGAACATTTTCTTCTGAACGTGGTGCACTGTATTCCATTCTCCCAATTTTTTTTTTATTTTGCGTATGAATTAAATTAATTTAATTATCGTGGAAATGGAAAATGCCATATGCAGATAATTACCATTCACACGAACCCATTTTTTTAGTTTGTTTGTATCATTCGAGTGGAATATGCAATCATCACTTTTCACTAAATAAATGAATTAATTGCTAATATAATAGCACCCCCTTGCATATTATTTAAACTGCATATAACACTTGAATGAAATTCGTGGTCACATATAATTCATGTTGATACATTTTTTGTTGTTTGTGTCATTGTTGGTTTTTTGTACTTCAATTGCACTGGTTGGTTTTGGTTACCCATTAATGATCGATGAAATTTTATAATTGTTGATAAATATTATTCAATGGAAAATCTGAAAATTGTGATTCATTGATATAATTCAATTGGCAATAAAATTGTCAAAGATCTTCATTGAATTCTATTACATTTGATGACATTCAACTATTGGGTTAGTGGGAAATCGTTGTTTTCTTTCAATTGCTTGAGAAGTTTTCTATAAAGAAACATCTGGTGTTTGTTCTCCTACCACAAGAATTGGAAGAAATTTCTTGGCTGTTTGGGGGTAGAAATGCTAAGCATAAATTCCTAAGTAGACCACCAAGTGATACCAGATGATTTATAATGATATGCAGTTATAAACAAATTTGAATGTTGACTTTCAATTTCATTTTTTAGCTTCACTGAATCACTCAATGCCACTTAGCTATACATTATGTTTAATGATCACATTTTATTTTGTTTCTATTTCTCTTATTTCGTTTTTTTAGGGGAGATGAAGTTTCGAAAAGTACAATTATCGTAACAAATTTATTATCTTTTATTGTGCGCTTGCAAAAAGGTAAAAATTGTTTGAGAATACAAAGTGAAAAAACGAATAAATTCAAGAGACCAAACTGAAGGGAAAGAAACTTTTTCTTCCTTTGCTTTGTTTCGTGGAAATTAGTTGCAAATAAGACGAACGGATATAAGAATATTATTTACCCAAGTAGAGTTTTGTCGCAAATTCTTTGATGGCCCATTAACAGAATAATCAATTTATGATTGTTCGTTGAATAAACGAGAGAAAGTACTGAAACTTCTTTACTTTTTTTTAGGATGTGGTAAGTGAAAAGTTTATTTTTTATCGAAAACATTTTCTTACTGCAGATAATTGAACTGTGAGGAATTTAATAAAATCTGTCCATTTAATTTTTGTTTGAAAAGGTAAATGGAAATGTCAACGATTTAATGAAAAAGAAACGTTTGACCGGAGCGATGAATGAATTATTTATACAGTTGTCTTTATGTCACATCTAATTAATACGCTTAATGTGCATTAATTTAATTGAATAAATCGGTGTGAAAAATCGTTATAATAAAATCATTAAAAGACTAGAAGTTAAAAGAGTTATAAACATTTGAAGGATATTCAGGTGATACTTGTCACCATAAAATGGGAGATTTCAGTCGCCTATATTCAAGTGGTGAGAGTGAATATTAGACCGCAACAGAGGAAAACAAGGGTTGAATATTGTGGTTTTAATGGTATCCGATTATATGCCAGAAATACCAAAGTAAAGGGATGCTATGGTAGCCACTAAACAACATAGAAAACCATAATAATCAAATTTAATTATTATGGTACATCATGGTTTTTGGTATTAGTACCGTTGATTATGAGCGTTTCAATTAAATAAAATTTTCAAAAAATTCCAAATTCTCTTGTTTTTGGAATGAATTCAAATGGTTGGTGATTATTCTGTGACACCGATATCATTTAATTGGTTTTAATTATAATAATTTTAATTTTATTATTTACTAGAGTCACTATCATTAATTTGATTAGGTCACTGCAGAAAAGTTGCAGATCAAAAATAGAAAACACAAGAGGAAACATTAAATCATAATTTCTTTCATGATAAGAGGAACGGATTAACACTTGAAAAATTCTAATAGAACACCTTGAATTCCTTAATCAATCATCATGGAGTGTGTTGACATTTCATAGAAATTACGAGAATTGGTAAATAAGCTTATGGACGCTACTGAATAGTCAAATTTATTATGAAAAATAAAAAAAAAACTTTTTCAATTTGTCTGAAAGGACATTTGATGTATCGTAATCTTTTCTCCCCTAACATTAAAAGATGAGCCATACTCCAAAGGTATTTTCATTTCGTTTATTCCGAATTTTTATTTTCTGTTAAGAGAATAGAGAATATAAAACAATTTTTATCTTGTTATATTCTTATTAGATTCTCAGGTAAATTGAATTCAAAATATCATGAATACATTTTGTTGACGGTTTTTCTTATTTAGAATGGTTTTACGGATCTGTATTCCTTCTATCATCATTATCTTTAGCGTTGTATTGCGGTTACTCCTAGTACAACCAACGGAGAAAAAACCAAGGAAAAATGCAGATCAAAGAAAAATATTTCTTTTAAATTTTCTTTTGCTGTTTTCTTTTTCTTTCTTATATTTTGGTGTTTTCATTTCCATTCAAATTAAGCGAACAATAATGTTTACATTTGACGCTCACCATTGAATATTAAATTATGGTCCAATGTGTCAAATGCATTGAAGATTTTTTTTTTAATATTAACTATGTAGAAGATCAAACATCTTGAAAAGAAATTCTATTTGCTTTTATTTTTCTGTTGTTCTAGTACAAATTCAATGTTTTTTAATGTTGTGTAAATAATTGTTTATTATTCCGTTGAATTTTAAATGGCTTTGCATTTAACAAACATCAATAAATGGCTACAGTTATAATTTGATAACATGATCCAATGAATTGAAATACAATGAACAAAACTTTTAATTTTATGATTAATTGCTTATCATTGCTATTGATTTTTCTCTTTTTAATTCCTGATTTCCATTACTATCTGTCAATATAAAAATGTTCTAAACTAAAAGCATTTTCTGATATGTTGCCAATTAAACGATACATTTAGTAATGAATTTAATTGTTTCGTTTTTTTTTTGTTCTTTTAACTCCTCATATCAAATAATCGATTGAAAATTGAATTGAACTCTCATGACATTACCATAATCGACTAGAGATTCAGACAATTTTAGTCGAAATAAAAGATGATAAAATTGCCTTAAAGGTTTCACACATTCAGTTCAAATAATCCGTAAAAAGGGTTTTTCCTTTCTTCACAATCCATTTAATATTGTAAGAGAAATTTACTCAAATGGAAATTTATGGGAGACAATAATTCTCTAAATATTGAATTCAATTTATCCGGAGGGTTGAAAACCGGATTACCTGTGAATGGTACATTGTTTGTATCTCCAATAGCTGTGATGTAAATCAATTAGCACTTACTAAATTTTCCAATAATTTTCCTATACCGAAATGAAGTAACAGTCAAATAAAAGTGTATCCTTAAGTCGCCAGAAGTGTTCATCTTCCTGAGCTTACAATATTAACGTTATCCTGGACATTTATACATCATCCCCTAAAAACAGACCATTCAGATTATTATGATGACCATCATTGTATACTCATTCAATTCTACATTATCCCTGAATCATAATAAAAATAACATTTTTTTTTTGGTACATAATCATTTCAAAACAGCACAAAATAAAAAAGTAAAACAGTGAAATAGAATGCGTACGTGATTCCGGAAGGATTCTCATTGTTATGTTTCACCAACTGAAATGCAGTAACCGTGCAATTTTCATATGTAATGGTCTCGTCTATTGTTTCATTACGAATTGAAAATAATACAACAATACTCTATGTAATGTTGAATCTAAAAATGGTTCAACATTCATTTTATGTTTTTCTCTTGAATTTTTTGGTTTTTCATATCCAAAACCGGATCGTATTCACTTCGTTCGAGATAAAGAAAACATTGATAACGAATTGAAATAAAAATAGGGAAATTGTAGGGATGAGATATAATAAAAAACGTCTGCTTTGTCCTTCCATTAAGTCGTTGGATCTTCAAATGGCATATTATTTACTGGTCTTTTTATGTGCATTATCAATTTTCATTCATTATGTTGTGATGTGTGTGTGAGTAGTTTTTTCATTTCGCTTTTCACCACCACCCCCAAACAAATGTCTGTATATTCACAAATGAAAAGTGGACGACAGATCAGTTCTTGTATATTTGCATGTAATATTCTTCTCAAATGGATTGTTATCACTTTGATATTGTCACATTTTCATCAATGTTCTTATTTTTTTTTGTTTTAGATTTCAATTTTCATTTGAAACACATCAATATTTATCCAATTTCATCAATTTGTTTTTGTTATCCTGGAGAAATGCTGTCTTGCTTAATGGTCAACTTGATAGGATTTTCCAGTAAATTGAAAATGTGGTTTACTTCAGAATCAGGTGACAGTATTATTAATGATTTGTCATGTTGTTTTGGGAATTATTTCGTTGATAATCATTACCAAAATGAATGTAATTAAAGATTTATTCAGAGAAAATTAGTTAAATAGAATGAATATCGATTTCTGTTGGAATCTTAAAATTATTTGTATTGAATTATCATTCAATGTATGGTCAATGATACTTGTCCATTGTGAATTGGCCTCAATAGAGATGACAATATGATTTTCCGATATTTGAGGGTCACTTCAGCGTATGAAAAGCATCTTTATGTACCACATTTGTATGTCATCGATATACCCATTGAATACCATTGGAAGTTTACAGTTGGACAAAGCCAGAGTAACTCTTGACTAACCGTAGAAAAGCTGACATCTGATTTTCTATTATAATCGTTTTAGTTGTCATGGTACCTTATCGCATCACCAGCTCAACACTGGATGAATTCAAAAGAGTCAGCAAAGCTAACCAAAGAAGTGGTATACCTTCATTATCCGATAATATTTCGACATGGAAAATGTTCTTTACCTAAATCCTTTACGAACCCATTCAATGTTATGGAATTTTTCTTGGGTTTGAGGGATGGATTTCAGTTATGCTGCTGATAACCTAAAAGACTTTATGAGAGGGTGTTCCCATAATGCGCTTTAAAGTGATTATCATGTCACGGGCCATCAACCTAAAACTGATGGCATAACGATATATAAACTTAACAAAATATGTATTAAATTAAACGTTAACATCAGCCAAAGTAAATAGTTATGCATTGTGTAATTTGATATGTTGTCTTTCAACGTACATGAAGAACAACAACAGAAAAAATTTGATATCATATGTCGGTTTTAAAATGGCAATTCTGTTGCAAATGATAAATGACAATTGCAATAGAAAATTCCCAATAAATAGACGATTATCGATTCACTTAGATTTTCTAATACACAACGGTATTGTTATCGTAGATTCATTGTTATCACTCTTTGATATATTATCGGTATGTCTTATTATATTCGTAAATACAATTTCAATTGTAACGTAAAACCAAGAAATTTGTTGAAAATATTCCGGAAACATAAATACAATAGAATGATATTCAATGTATCCTATCCATAGTACTAATTTTCCAAACAAATATTGTTTAAATCACAGCAAATGTCTGTTGATGCTAAAAAACCACTAAATTGTGTATCAAATATTGGGCGGTTGTCTGTGGGGTAAGAGAAAGCAGCCGGAAAATCTGGTGTATACCAATGGAACAGCAATCATCACACATTCAAATACAATTTTTTTTTTGAATTGTCAACAACAAACTATGAGAGACATGAGATTGTCATTATCTCGAACACAATTTTAAATGGATGGCAATTCAACGGTTACAGCATTAATGGATTAAACGTAAATAGATTATGATCAAAACAAAAGTAATTCCATTTTTTATGTTTTACCTCTGAATTTCTATATCGATTAAATGAGAGTAGAAATGAATAGTTTATAATTCCTCTAAACGGGCGTCTTTTCAATGCTATAAATCCATTTGTGTTTCTGTATCTAACAAAGGTAACCAAAATGTGTATATAATAAATTAGATTACGAAAAATGTCAACGAGTTGAATTTAAATGGTAAATATTGTGGTTACAGAGAGCCAACCATGTAAACGAAAAACATTACATACGGAATAGTGTGCAACAGGTGAGTTAATCACTGTTTTCGCACCACACAAAATGATAATGAAACGTTAATCTGGTTTATACGAAAGTAAATATTTACCTGGATTTATGAACCTCGAAATGTTTTTTTTGGAAAATTGTGAAAAATTTTTTGTCTCAGGTGGTTGGTGGATTTTGGTTGTTCAAATAGAAGAGAACAAAAAACATTCGCAAAATGACGTTACCTTTTTCAATGTACTTAAGGTAGTTAATTTTCTTTTGGGCAAAACAAGTCCCAGTCGACAAGATAAGAAAACTTTGTTGTTATTTACCATTTTTCTAGTTAGATGAATATCAATTTAAATGAGGGATTATTCATAGCAGTTAGATTATCATGGTAAATGCATCTAACAAATAAGACGATGGTGAACTCTTTCATTTTTTCTTTAGTTTTATGTATTCACTGTAATTTCAATATTCCATTCTATTGTTGTTGTTGATTCATACCAACAGTTAAACATTATAATTTCTTCATAAAACATTTACATAATTTAGTCACGCCAACCCAACCACACCAGAGTCTGGATGTCGCGTCGGTGTGCGGTATGTAAGAACCGGAAAGGATACGCGTTCCGGTAGTAAAGACGAGAATTTTTCAGTTGGGGTGGGTTCATTCAACGAAAATTTTATTTTTTTCATTTTTTGTTTTACGAAGAATAAGGGAAACAACGAAATATTATTTAAGTTTAGTTTATGCGGTTAACAAGCCAATTTTACAGCATTGGTGAAAAGAGTTTTATTAAGGAATCAGAAAAGAACAAAAAAGGACAGAAATATTATGCCCTTTTCATCGTCAGTAGCAATGAATATCCAGCCACGTTCACTAGACAGTTTTTTACTTTTGGTTAAAACAAAATATAAAAAAAATTCAAAAACAATTCATTGAGGTAAAATTCTTTAGCATAGCCACTTCCTATGATAATTTCCATAAATTAAATGTTCTACTGTATAGTGAAGTGGTTTAAAATTGAACAATACCGTTTGAGGACTCTATATCAGTAATAACTGGCCAGTGAGGAAAACCGCGAAAAAACTTCGGATGTCCAATGGCTGTTATGTTGAGTGTATGTATATGAAAGCAACAAACTTCAAGTGATAATTGTGTTCGTTTTCTTTTTTCATTGGGGATAAAAGACCAGCCATCTCTTTTTCTTTACATATCGAAATGGTAAATTGTCACACAATGAAATCTAGGAGGCAACCAACACAAATATGAATTATTCATAAACTTGTTGACATAGCAGCCAAAAGTTATGCCACACAATATTATTTTTGAATTTTCCTATTAAACGAAATGTGGAAAAATCAAAATAAAACTTTATTTGCATTATTATTCATCTTACAAAACAAAAGTTTTCCAACGATTTTTCATGAAAAAACAAAAAACGAAATTAATGAATGGTTGTTATCTGTTTCTGATAATTACACGATAACGAGTTACAAATTATAGCTCTGATTACTAGAAGACTTCCCTTGCAATACATAGTCATATTATATTGAATGGATAATACATCATTCTAGTTCACATTCATGATCAGATTAAGCCAAAATGTGAGGAAAATTGGTTTTATAAAATTTAATTTTCCGAACAAAAGTCGAACGGAAAACAAAAATAAAAAATCGTTTTACTCTATAGAAGATTGAATAACGGTCGACCGAAGAAATACAAGTGAAACATCGTTATCACATGCAAATGATGTTGCATAGCTGGCAAATTTTCCCAAATAATATTATGATAATGCAATTGAATGAAACATAACAGAATGAAGCATACATACACACACACAAAAAAATGTCGAGACGTACTGTATTGCATTATTTGATGGTTAAAAGGTGAAATAAAGTTTTCAACTTGATTTCTCTGACGATGTTCCATTATACAACATCATTGTACTTTTGTTATGCATTTCCTTGTAATATTTTGAAACATTGAGGTGAAAAAAAATCGTGATAATTCCGGTGGGAAAGAAAAATCTTTAACACGCATTGAAGAAAAAAAAAAAAACTTTTACACTTTCGGTTACCTTTTGAACAAGAAATAAAACAAAATTTTTTATAGTTTTATGAACAATTCTGTTGCAATAAATTTGCGATTGAAATGAATTCATGTTGGTCTTTTGGTACGTTACGTATCGTTAAAGAAATTTAACGAAAAGTATATTTAGTTTGGTTTCATCAATGTTGCCTTTATTCTTTGTTGTTTTTGGGAAAACCATCCAATTTAAATTTAAATTATCTTCGCGTGAAAATTATGTGGGCGTAACAAAAGTTTTTTTTTTTTATGTTATTGTTAAATTGCTTTATGCTACCATCTTATAACATAAACGGTTGATGACTCCTGAAGCGGACAGGAATAATATTCATCGACTGATGTATTCGGTGTTATAGTTTTTCGTTTAGTTCAAAAATTTGTATAAATTATGCAACTATCTATGCTCGTACCAGTCACTAATTGACTTTTTTCGTTATTCAACTTACTTTGTTTTAGGTGCACACATTATGATTGCAATCTGAAATCGCTAGAAAATTTGTTAGTTCAATTTTTTTTTTTTTTTTTTGCCAAACTGATTATATTGGGTAAGAGTTTTGTTAAACAAAGTAGAGGAAAACAGCCAGCTGAGAATTATATTTATTGTTTTTCGTCAGTGTTTTTCATATATGTAATACATTCGTATCAAATGGATTTCAATAAAATTTAAAAACTTATAGGTTTACTCAACAAAACGGTTGTTTTAGAAAACTTTTCCAATAAAATTTGTGTGTTTTTTTTTGTTCAGTTTTTATTTGATGAAAATAATATTTTATTATAGTTTTACCTGAACAGGGAGGTAGAGAATATGGTCTCCTATGGTTCAGTTCTTAAACCTGTATTACTTGGATGAAAATGAAATTGAATAATCGAAACATGAAAAAGTAATCTACCATTCAAAGGATGAGTCCGTTATAGGTGTTGTCACGTACACAAATCCAATTCAATGTATTACAAAACACTGTTGGGACATTATGTAGTTCCTTTGACCATGGTATCAAATAAAAGGATTATCACTGTCACACAGGTCACCGTGTCATCATAGTCACAAGCCAATTGAAAATCTCAATAGAATGAGAGAAATAAAATCCAATAAATTGGATCAAAAAATCAAAGTTTTCTTTTGTTCGATCAGATGGTGAAGTCTTGATGCATTTGATATCAAATGATTTCTGTCGGAGAATTGAATTTATAGTTCGTTTTTTTTTTTAAATCAACTTTGACAGATTCAATAATGGTGGGATCAGGATCAAATTGGTATTACAAATCTTTCGATGTGTCATCTTACGATGGACACAATTCGGTTGAGCACTTTTGATCAAATTTTCATTCAACTGTCACCGGATGTATTCAGGTGATTTTAATTGTCCAGATGTGAGACTCACATAATCAAAATTGATTTTAATTTCAAACAAGAATTTCCACTTCTTGCCATAATGAATTTATTTTAATTAAAATGGATTAAATTGTAAAATAAAATATTTTATCTCATCAGTTGTTCACAGTAAATCAATTTTCATTTCAACGTGATGCATGCCATTCACATTATTTCAATTTTCTTATTCTCATTTTTAAAATATTTTGTACACAGGTGAAACTACTCACCTGTGATTATATAATTGGGTAGTGTGTTGGTTTTAATTTTTTTTTCACTATCGTTTGATACCAATTTTCAACAGAATTTTTCCGCTTATTTTTTTTATTTGGTGAAATATTTTGTGAAGTCTGGTCATGGATGGAATGTTCTCATAAAATATTCCACAATCGATTTCACCACCAGAATGACATACCGATTTCTGATAATAATTTCAGTTTTAAAAAAAAAAGGAGCGAATGAATTGCAATCTGGCTAGAATGTAGTGGATGCTGCCATCCTCATGCATCCGTGTGAATAGAGTTCTTCTGGTTTTCGTTTTTTTTGTTCATAAAATAAATCCGAGCAATTTGTAGTTCAACATGCACCGGTGATTCACATAAATAGCTATTAAACTGGTGTAACGATTCAGTGAGACGACCCAGTGAAATCCAAATGATCTTGAGATATTTCGATGGTGTCAGTTGCCAATAAAATATGCTTCAATGTTTGCTGCTAAGAATCCTAATCGACCGTTCAAATAATCACAACAGAATTTATTATACATTCTAGACAATTCAATTGTATTCATTTAATTCACTAATGTTTAGAATTAAATTAAAAGTCTCATTACGAATTTCTTTGGTAAATTACCGTAGAAAATAATTAATTTTGAAACAGTTTATCTTATTGGTGTACAGTATAGCTGACTATACCTTTAAATTATGGGCTGTATTGTTGTGATCTAGAATTAAAATCTATTATATGCCCGTCTAGCGAGATAATAAGCGGCTTTTGTGGTAATTCGGTTTCATGTTTTATGTAGTTCAAACTATAAATTCACTGATAGTCCTAGAAAATTGTTGGTTTCGGTCAAAAAAATACTGGCTGTCTGAGAATAACACAACCGTTGAAAGGAATGTCTTCCGTAATGTGATTGCAAGTCAATTTCAGCTTATGTGTCCCCCATTCCCTCAGTCTAACTACTGTACTAAATTACATCACATTTCATTTGTAACAATTTCCTAGTTGTTGAAACAATTTCGCTAACCAATTTATACTCTGACTTGATTGTTATATTTTATAGAGAGTAAGGAATATGACACAGAAGCATGCACACACCATAAGTTGATTGTAATTAATCAGATGGTTAAATGAAATTTATAAATGTCTTCGATGGAATGTTTAATCAACCTAAACATGATTTAATTAATATGGTTAAATCATTCGCGGGTCAATGAAATCAAAGTAAAATTGATTTTTGCTTCTGTTACTTTGTGGGACCAAAGTCGGTTACCGAATTAAGACAGATTGTAATTTACTTGAAATCGACTTTTCTTTAAGGAGATGAACATTTTGTTGTTTGTTACACAACGTCAATCTAATTGGAGTTTACTTTTTTTTTGTCTTGAAAGGAAAATTTATGTATAAACCGCTCACATTCAATATTTTGGATTAATTTACCAAAAACTGTCATCACCAGACGCGTAATTTTTTTACTTTCTTTTCTGTTGGATAACAGCACAGTAGACATGTATAAGTGTACATCATTAGTGAAAATAATATGTTTCATACATAACTGAGATGTGTTACATATTTTACTTATTGTTCTCATTGCTTGTTTAAATGACTAGATGCGTTGATACTTGTACTACATTGAATGAAAACAGTAAAAACCAGTGTGATGACAATAGATTGTAACCGTTTTTTTTCCTCATTTCGGGATGGTTTTTCTTTTTGCTCGGGTGATGAATTCTGGTAAAGTGCAGAGGCGAGAGAAAACAACGAGTTGACAGTATTCAACATTGTTGTAAAATAACAATGTAATAGTGGGGCATTCTTTTATAAATCAACGCCAAGATGAGACTGAAAAAAAAACTGTAATAGACAGTAATGAAATTGTACAACACTTAATTGGGAAAACAATAAATTAAATGAGTGATTTTCCTTATTCGCATTTCTTAAGATTTCTATTTGGCGTTTCATTGTAAACTCTTCACATAGTTGGCATTAAATTCAAATAACAAATATTCCAATGTACTATCAATCAAAAGTCACTAGGTAGATCACAAGGTGAATGAAACAGGATTTTCATGTGTGGAGGATGTAATAGAAAACTCGTAGATTGTATATCTGTAGTACAACAGTGCCAAAGGTTATCACGTTTAGTCAATAATCGTATGAATTTCACGTTTGATTTAATTTACTATTGCATTAAATTGATTACAGGTGGAAAATCCGATACGATATAAAAATATAAGAGGAACAAAGTAAGCAAGAAATCAAAACGTTTGACCAATTGATTACGAAACTGAAATGCAATCACAAATAGAGAATTCACATTCAATTGCTGCTATGGTTTCAATAGATTATTTAGGATTCTTTTAATTACTTTTTCCACTTACGTTTTATTAGCATCCAACATTCTGGTCCTCCGCATTCCAGTGGATTTTATTGCCCTCAATTTCAATAAAACCAAAGAAAAAAAAAACAAGTAAAACACCATTCACACAGCAGGTATTTTGGTCACATTTGAATATTATCATTTGTCGGCATACTTGTTGAATTTTTACACCAAAAAATCGCATGTGAATTGTAAAATTTCTCACTTTAATTCAAATGGTTTCACACTGATCCAAATACGTGAACGTATACGAAGATAAGAGTTACATCCAGAAAAAACAGATTGGACGGTTAGGTAATTCAGAAAAATCAAATATAATTCTAACCAATGCATGATAAGAATATAAATATCTCATTCAATGAATTCAATGGTCGAAAATATTTACCATTCGTACCAACAATAGAGATAGAATGTATGTACTTGGTGAAAACAAGAATTGGAGTTCTAAAGAATAGGTGCAAAAAGAAAGCTTTCGTTTATATGAGAAAATAAATGTGTTGAATATAGTGGACTCATGGGAAATTTACCCCAAATGAAAATTATACAGTTTGATTAAAGCAATAATAGTTTTGGTTCATTGTTTCCCTTCACCATTTTGGTACAAATAGAAGATATAGACTCTCTAAACGAAATAAAATGCAAGAGGATCATACAATAAGTGAAATTGGTTTATTGTTGTTGGTACAAGTACTCTATTATTTCGTTGTTTTTTATTCACTTACACCTTTTTTTTTATGAACCCCAAGTCCAACTGGGAACTTGGCGAGAGGCAACACTGTACTATGGTAAATAAAGAACAAAAATGAAATAAACGTGTGGATCCCAATGAGAACAATTTGTGTGCCAAGATTCTCTATAAATTGCATTAAGTACATAAAGTACACTTGAACACTTGATGTATTATCTTAGATAATAAACTGATCTTTTACGATTTTCATCTTTCGTATTGCATTTTCTTTCGTGGTCAGTTTAGTTTCTTCTCAATCAGCCAACAGCTATTTTCCAATGAAAATTTTTCTATTTAAAATAAATTTATTTGAGGATAACAGGAAATTCTAATAGAGAACGAACATAAAATTGTTTGTGTTACAGGATGAAAAAGTTGCATCATATAACTCACAGTTTTGTTAAATGTGTCCGCCGAGAATGACAACATTTATACAGTTTTTTTTACTCTTTTTGGAATGCATGATGCCATATAAAGTTATGCAAAAAAATTGTGATTCATTCAATGCATTCAAAGTTCCGGATTTCATAACTTTTACCAAAACTAGGAAAAACCGAAAATTGTTCAGCTGAACTACAAACATAGATTCAATGTTGGCCACTCGATTTTATGTTTCTTTTTTTTTTCATTTTTATGTTGGGCTTTTACAGTCTCGATGCAATTTTAGGTCCATAATATTTGTGATGAATAAAAAATTTCAGTTTTTTTGTACTTTTTCTATTAGTTTTTGTATGTCTAACAATTTCGCACTCAAAATGTATTATTTAAATTCACTTCTATTTGCAGTTTTTTTTTTTCTCTATTTTATTCTTTGATTCTTTTGGAAAAATAAAACTACCGGTTAGTATCGTTTGAATGAAAGTTTCAGTTTGGTCCTATTTTTTACACGTACAATGTGACAGTGGAGGCCAACAATATATTGTAGCCAAACAAGAAAGAAAAAAAAAACATTTGGTGCAACTGACTCATATACGAGAATTATTCATATGATTTACAGCATTTTAGCCTTGTGGCCACCAAGGATTTTATATTTAATAACAGAAAAAATCTAACAGTTTTTCCACCAAACGGCTGCCAGTTCGTGCTATTTGTTCAATGAACGAGAAGAAAAAAAACTGTACTGTACCGAGGGTTGGTTTACATTGGTAAATAATCGAAAAGAAACCGTAGATTTAGTTTAGAATGGTGATTTCATTTGGAATGGAAACGTACAACATTAAATATATCATAATCATAATATAAATAAACGATTTTAGAACTTTTTTTGGTTCTTTGTTTGCCCCCTTGACGCGGAATAACTGTGCCAGAACGGGATTGGTATCAAGGAACTGGCCAAACAGTTTTTCCGGTTCAGTTAACTTTGTTTAGTGTGACGGACAGTAGTAGCCTAACGGAACGAGTTAAAAATGTTCTCGTCTGATACAAAACATGTGATAATGAATCAAACATCAGGAAATTAAAAAAGATTTTCATTCAATATTTTAATTTCAAATTGGGCGGCTATGGTTTCTTACAAGACGAAAGGGAAAAGTGAACTTACATTTCTTAGACCATAATTCATTTTGGGTTTAGAAAATTCAACTTCATAAATTATTTCCAGTTTAATTTTCTTATTGCACATTGCTTGTGATACATGGCACTGTAACAGAATCTTTTATAAGCAATGGGTGAATGTTAACATTTCATTACACCGATAAGAAAATAAAATAAAATTCGTTAAGAAAATTCAAATGGCATGAAACAGAGTTAATCTTGTTAAAAGAATAATGGTAAGAGAATCAGAAACGATATGTTTTTGTTTTTCCTCCCGAATGAAAACCAAATGAAATTGATACATCACACAGGTGAAACGATACACAGGGATATTGTTCTCATACAGAATTCATAGAATGGGACAGACAGTGATAGAAAACCATAAAGATATTCGTCTCTACTGACATACTAAAATATTTAAATAATTCTAACAATCTTAAATTATGTTTTTTTACGGGAAAAATCACACCCATGATAGAAGAAAATACAAAGATTTTATGCTGTTGAACTTTCATGTAAAGAAACAAATCACAGTATCATTGTATTGAGGTATTACGTTAAGCATACGGTATAGATCTGGTTAAGATAACCCCCTAAACAACCGACACATTCGATTTTTGATATTCCTTCATCCCTCTTTACAATCTCAGTTGGAATAAAAGTCGGTTTTTGTGAATGAATTTTCATTGAAACGGTCGAAGGGAAAACTGAATTTTTATTTAACCCCTAATTCAATGGAAAATACAAGCCACCCATAACATTAAAATGTACCACATACACAATTTAATGGTGTTGTATGGATCTAAGAGTAAAATACCTAAAAACACCAATGATTGGAACTGAACATAAGGTCCTTTGGTATCCACATATAAGAGTCTAATAAAGATTTATCGCTGATATAAACCAATAACATCAACATAATATTTTTTCCATCGTTTCTTGTATATTTCGTTTTCTTTCGTGGGTTCTCTGAATTAATGTATTTTAGTTTGATTTTGTTCCCTTCGTTTGGCTTAATCTCAAACGATACAACTGAAATTCCAAATAGAATGTCTATTTTCCTAAAAGGAAGTGACTAAGGGTAAAAAAAAAGGAAATTTCATAGAACACGATTGGTTCATTGATGAATATTATTATAAATAGGATATCATATTTCATTCAGTTAAATTTATATTTAAAGGCGTTAAATTAAATCAAGACTACATGAATTGAATAAACAATTTACTTGTACACCATTCTCCCACAGTTGATAATTCATTGTTCGGGTGTTGTTTTCCAAATCCGAATGGTTTTGCGATATTAAATTTTATTATTGAAATTGAATCATGAATAATACCCATTTATGACAGTGTTACAGTTTAATCTCATTCCATAATTACGTATTGGCCTGTGAGTTCAAGTTTTTCTTATCAATTGAGACCCCCAGTGGTGCCAATTAATGTTATGATCTGGTGACTTTTAAAATTATTTCTTGACCTAGATCATTCAATATTTATTTAACGATTCGCTACTATTCTCACGTACTTTGGGCTCTCCAACACTGTGAACATTTTCTATTTATTTTGATGCATAATTTTCATACTAATTACCACCAACAAGATTAGAACGTTCATCGTACATTATTTCGATACACTCTGTTTCATGATGATAGACTCCGTATAATTTAAATTAGATTATGTGAATTACGTTGAAATTTTTTTATAATTAAACTGTCCTTGGCAGTCAATTTAACGTTTTATTAATCGCAGTATCGTTAACTACTGTGCAAAAATTGCATTATGCAAATAAAGAAAATTAACCAAAACATAAATCGTTTCACACAACTAATTAGAACGTATCCAAAACTAGAAGTGTTTATCTGTTTGGCAAATTTCTATTTGATGTAGTTTAACTGGCTGCTGTATCTAGTATTTCAACACGTACCTTCAGTGATTTATTAAAAAGTTGTTTTATTTTTATTCATTTTTCAACGGTAGTTAGTTGGAAGTAGTTAATTAAAATCATATCATTCATAATTCCTTAAGTTTTCGTGTTTTAAACTAAAATTTCTATAGAAACTCTTAACGTCTCGACCAATTTTCTATCACAAGCTACAGAAATATCTGAAGTTTTTCCTTCAATGTGTTTACTTCGGTTTGTGAACTAACAAAAATCTATTTTGAAAATTCACTTTAAAGTTTTACCGATTTTATTGAGAACAACAAATAAATTTTATGTAAATTTCCATTCAATTCCATCACCTGAAAGTTTTTTTTGGGTTTTTCATCAAACACGAAACAAAAGATTATTTGGCGTTGTTGAGATCATGAAAGTTGTCCTTTCCGGGTTACACCAATGAATTGCTTGTTGAATGCCGTTTTAGATCATTCCAAGGAGGAAGTCATAATTTTAAAGTTTTTAGTTGAACCTGTTGAAGCAGTAGAGCATTAAAACGTACGTGATTATCTTGAAATTTCTATTCAAATCATTCCACATATGAATCACACTGATAAAATGATAAGAATTAAATACGAAATCCTAGAAAACTAAAGACAATCGAAGAGGAAATGAACTTCCACTGTAGATAAAGCCAATTTATAAAAACCCAAAATTTTATCAATTTGATCAAATAAAAGTTAAACCAGACAAATGATTATGAAGTGAATCATTTAATTTATTAAGAAGTCAATGATATGATTCCATCGAACCAATGAAAAATGTTATCTATTAAAGGAAATTGAAAAGAAATTGTTTTTATATTATTGCATCTGAGAATAGCATCACCAGTTGACTTCATATCGAAATGAATTATTGAAACAATTGAACTGGTAACGTCTGCTAATTCATGAAATGGATACGTGATTCTACCATATTCAATTGGTAAATGAAACTCATAACGTGACTTCAGAATCAATTTATTATCCAGTAAATCGATATTAGATTGACTTTGAATTATTTTTGATGATGTTTTAATAGAGTTATGATGATGGCACAAATTCTCAACATTACAAAACGATAAAGCATCCCAACCGAAGTACATTGTTTTCATATCATAACCGTAAAAACATTTCAAATATTCTTTTAATCGTTCAATTTTTAATTAGAAAATGTTTTCTTTTTAAATTATTAGACGTTAGATGAGACATCAATTGGCTCAGATCCAAACCGCAATTAAATGTTTCTGTATTACGTTCACACGTTCAATATCTTTCAGTGAGTGTAGTAAACGAAGAAAATTTCATAGGAAATTTTCACAAAACGAATAAAAACAATTTTTTTATTTGTACTGAGTGATTATAACGGTCGTTAATGTTCAACAATTCACCCATTATGTGGATTTGTAACAGTAATTTTAAAACACAAGATAATTAATCATGGATAACAATTACTTTTCTTTCACAACATTAAATTGTCGTGAACATGTGAACAACAGAGATCAACAAACCAACATGTTCTATGAATTGTTAGAAAATTTAAATAATTTTATCATAAAAAATAAAAGTAATGTGAACATAAGACTTATGTAGGTATTACAAACTCATATCTCTTGCGACATTAACTGTGTGAATCCTTTTATTTTTTTTCTTCGTGACACATTTCGTTTTGCCATCTTATGTCGTCTTTGTCAAACAAATATTCAACATTTCTTATTTAAAGGGGATTTACCATAAAACGTTAGAAAAAAAGCCAAAGACTTAAAGAAGTTTTTTATTACAATCTTCCTGAGTATGTTTGATATTGTATTCTCATTTTATATTCCAATAAATATCTTCAGTTCTCATGTAATTTGTATTGCATAAAATTTACATTTGAAATGCATTAAGGATTCTGTAATCGAGTTAACATTGTACGTTTAAAACAATCCAACATAGTGCAACTGAATGTTGTGCTGTTTTAAGAGAAGTTAAACGGAAGGAAAGTGTTAAACGCGTTAATAAATTATATAACAATCACATCAAATTAATTTATAATTTGTTGACCCGTTGTTGTCCAGTACCCATAAATATTATCATGTTTTTGTTTTCCTCATGCAAAATATTCCCCCAAAAAAAAAACAGAAACAGAAACGAGAAACACTATGGCATTCCATGTTATTCCATATGGGAATTGGTTTATATTCTATTCAACACTTATCCATTTTTGGTTTTAGATTATGGAATGGTGTACGAGTACCAAACAATGACTACATGTTTGTTTATGTATCTAATTAAAACCGGAAAATTTTCATTTTCTCTATGGTAAATTGTCGGTGAAAATTCAATATGCATAGATTTTAATACTGGAGATGTGGCAATGAGTTAGAAAACAATGTAATTTAGAATATTCAATGATAATAAAATTTTATCCGAATAATATGAACGGATGCCATTAGTGGATTATGAAGGAAAATCTATGCCAGTGATCCATATGTGTTATATGTTATCACATTTTTCTTTTTTTCTATGCTGTGGATGCTGTAGAACTGTGTGAGAAAGTAATCTATCTCTCTGGGTTTCTATTCAACAACAGATCAATGATTTAATGAAACTGAAATAAACAACAAAATATTCATACGGTCAATATTAAAGCATTAACAATGCATGAGAATAAATTTATAATTCAATACATTCTCTGGCCAACAAATTTCATATGAATTCTATGAATTTTAGGTTTCATAAAAAAAACTGATAGAATCCATTGATATCATTTTGGTTTTACTGCATTCGACTACAAGAAAATCAAAATTATAAAAAAAAACAATTCGCAATAAAATGGTGATTATAAACCATAAATGTTTGGTTTTTTTCTACGCATTCTTCTGTTTCTTTTCCCTGATATGACCATAAAAAAACTGTGGCGGTTAATTTGCAAATAGCATGTGATTGTAATTATTGGTATTAACATTAATACAATGTTGTTCTCTGAGTGAATATCAACAATTTAATTAAAATAGACCATTCAATCCAAATGATTTTGTTTTTTAGACAATCCCTTTGCGGTTTAACGTCTCAATAGTTTGGCGTCAGACAATGCGCAATTGTGAATTATCCAAATGTTTATTTGTCTACCAGTCAACGGTATAGAATAATTAATGATATCAAATGTAGTGCTAGGCTGTGCCAATATCCTTTCTTGTTTTGTCGTTTTCATACACCCCATTGGATTACAACAGAACTATTCAATTTTATAGCAAGTAAAAAACAGTATAGCATTAGTTAAATATAAAATAATTTCGAATTTTTCAAATTAAACTATAACTTTGTTTATACCACCGTTGGAAAATTAATAAATTCATTTATGTTTTTCTTTTATTTCAATGGAATGTCGACAGCACTTAGCCGGTAACGATTAGTTACAATTAGTTTTATTATTTCAATTTTATCTTTTTTATTTTACAAATAAATAAAACATTGCAATTGAATATGTTAGAGAAAAGTGGCATATTATAATGGCTCCAAATTGGATTTTGAAATATTTTCATATCGTCGTCCAAATCACAAAAGATTTAAAGCAGCGAAAGTGAGTTTTGAGATAATCGAGTATGATACCTTTTAAATGGCGTATAATTAATGGAGATAATGAAAAGAATACTTCTACTCTGGACCAATTTGTTCGGTGATAAATCTTAGATCGGCACCATTTTTACACAGAACATAGATTCTGATGTTTTATATGCACTGTTTCAATATCTCCAAAAGGTCATAAATTCACTTGAGATTTTTTGTGATTTGGATGGCGATACATATATGAACGGGAAGTTTATTATTTTAATGGAATACAAAAATTTATTAATAACATTTTTAATTTATCTAAATCATTATGTTTATAACAATAATTTCCTTTAACATTCAATAACAAATATTTTATCTTAATCTTTTCAAAACATATAAATTATGAATCTATACCATTCAAATTGATGAATATTATTGGCTTTAAAATACAACAAACAACGGATATAATCAAAATGACCGAACAGATGCATTGACATAGTGAATGACTTTGTGGTTTATTTGGTAGAAATTCAATGGCTTTTTATTGAAAATGTCGATATTAATAAATCTCTAATATGAATTAATTATGTTTCAATCGACTAAATTGAATCAAATGATAGCGCAGCCAGAGTTTCAAATAATGGTTACAATAGAACCATGCAATCAATCATAATTAGATTAGTTTGTTGGGGACGGAACGATAAATTGAATGGCGCGAAAAATCCCGACTGAACAGTGTAATCAAATGCGACCATTACCAGATAAAGTGGGCCAACAAACCAAAATAGAAATTGAATGCAAATACGCTCATTAGAGTTGTTTATTCGTTCATTGAGTCACCGAAACACTTTGATGAGTATTCTGCTGTCAAATTTGATTTTTAAATTTCGCGGTATTGAAGCAGCGCCACAATCATTATGGGGGACCAATCAATCTCACTGGCCATGCGGTGAAATGTCAAATAGTTTATTTTTTTGTAAATAAAAAATCTGAACCACTCAATTTCAATCATTCGAAGTGTGTTTGCGGTATTAATTAGAGTTAATTACTGTAGAATTAGGAAGTGAATTCAATTAAATTGAAGTACATTTATGAAAGCAACGTGTAAGTGAATCATATCATAAGTTAAATCAGTCAATCTTAACTGGAATCAGTGACAATTTGTTACGAATAAAATGTAACCAGACAATTTTTTTTTTCACTTCATTCAAAGACACTGAATGTTGTTTTATTATTAATTCAAGTTTTTTTTTGCTTTATTCGTATGGCCTTACATTACCATGCTCACGTAATAATAAACTGAATGTTCTTCAATAAATATTTCATCAAAATAGTGAATGATTTCGTTAGTAACTAAAAATGGTTGAATGAAATAATCATAATCAGTAAATTCTATCAATCCGGTTTTATATAACATAATACGCTTTACATAATTTTGTTGATTCTTCTTTTTGTTGGTTATTAATTCTATTCAAATTGAACAGAAGACACATCAGTACAATAATGCAAGTAGTGTGATATCAAACACTCTCAATTTGTTTTTATTGCGTAGAATTCGCGGGGTATTGTAACCGTAAACTCATAAAAGCGATAGGAGTGAATATTTGTGATTTGCTATTCATCTTTTTTGTTGCTATTTCAAGTTCATCAGAAATTATTTTTGTATAGTAGTACAACAAAACATTGATTGGTGCGATAATTTAAAGTTCATTGAGTGATTTAATTTTACATTAGAACAGAAAAACAAATAACTCGTCTATGTACAGTGTGGCAAATACAAAAAAAAAATTGATTATTTTTGGCTGCGTAGTTTTGAGTTTAACACTACTGTTGCTGGTGATTTGTAATTCACTTTTTTAAAATAATCATCATTTACTCATTTGTGTATAATACAATCACGATATTTATAAAATCGAATGATAAAATCGTTTCCATATAGAAATGATGTGCAAATGCCGGTATTGATTCTTATCAGTATACAATCAATTTGCATAGGACTGATAAGTGAAGGCGATACTGCAGTTCAACGTTTTAAACGAATTTGATCTGTTGTTTGTTTAATCATCCGCCCTTGTAAGATCATTTTGTGATAAAATCAAGGATACAGTTCAAAATCGAATTATTGTCGCTATGGAGAAATTGAAAATGAACACCACTACCCGGGAAGCGCCTCACAAGAAACACAAACGGACTAAAGATGATCAATTTAAGTTCGCTGCAGCCGGTGGTTCATCAGCTGTGATAACACGATCACTGTGTCAGCCACTTGATGTTCTTAAAATTCGTTTTCAATTGCAAGTGGAACCGTTGAATCATGGACAACAAGTGTCCAAGTATCGGTCAATTCATCATGCTGTACGTACAATTATTAAAGAAGAAGGTGTATTGGCATTGTGGAAGGGCC
The DNA here is from genome assembly GCA_001014335.1 of Coboldia fuscipes. Lineage (NCBI taxonomy): Eukaryota > Metazoa > Arthropoda > Insecta > Diptera > Scatopsidae > Coboldia > Coboldia fuscipes. The sequence goes on along the minus strand of JXOR01000547.1, from coordinate 20,177 downwards.
ATAATCCAGCACAAGTACTTAGTTTGATGTATGGTGTTGCACAATTTTGGACATATGAACGTCTTAATTTAGCTATGAAAGATCTTAATTATCTGGGACCAAATAGAAATGCAAGACATTTTGTATGTGGTACATTGGCCGGTGGTATGAGCACATTTGTAACGACACCATTTGATGTGGTACGAACACGATTGATTGCACAGGACAATAAACGTGGTTATCCAAATACATTTCGAGTAAGTTGTCGATGATGATGCCATTTTTATTATTAGTCATGATGACAATGAAATAGAAATATTGACTAATTACTGTAATGCTATCCACAGGCAATTGGCATCATAATACAGAAAGAAGGTGTCGTTGGATTGTATCGTGGTTTACTTCCTGCTATGATGTCTGTTGGACCACTAACCGGTTGTAATTTTATGTTATATCGTTTTCTGGGGAACATAGCTGGACAATTATTGGATTATCCCACCGAGTAATTTCATGTTTATTTGACATTCTTTTTTACTTAATGAGATTAATTAATTATTAATTTGTTTGTTTATGTTAACAGTCAATTGCCGTCTTATATACAATTGGCGAATGGTGCTTTAGCTGGTTTAGGTTCTAAAACGATTACATATCCATTGGATTTAACGAAAAAACGATTACAGATTCAAGGTTTTAGTGAATACCGTAAAACGTATGGGAAATTTTTCGAATGTTCAGGGATTTATTCTTGTTTAAGTAAAACGGTGAAAACTGAAGGTTTCCTAGGTAATTAAAAAAAAGAAAAAAAAACTTTTATTATAGCCCAATTAGCTCGTAATAATTGATTATTGGAATTGTTATGATTCAATATGATTTACTATCTATTTATTTTTGTATAGGATTATTTAAGGGCATGGGACCGAGTACACTAAAAGCAGGAGTCACCACAGCCTTGCACTTCTGTTTATACGATCAAATATTACGTTTACTGATGACAACATTATAGGATTAATCGATTCGTTAATAAATCCGGCAGCGACAAATAAAACGTGACGTATTATAAATGATTATAAATAAACGCTTTCTATACGTTAGACGATAAGCTACAAAAGAAACTAAAATTAGAGTAACGTAAAGTTATTCATAGAATTAATTTACTCATACACGAAATTGAGAAAAAAAAAGAAATGAGGAAAAAGAAAAGAAATATGATGTGAATAGAAATATTAACTACACGTATATGGTTTAACAGGAATTAATGTTGTTTAGTATGTAAATCATTTATCTACTTGGCGGGTTACCTCGTTGGCAATTCAATTTGAATTAAAAAAAAAAAAATTATAAAAAGACCAGAGTGTTATGGGCGTTATAATTAAAGAATATAATAGGAAATATCAATGAATTCACAATTAATTCCGTTGTGATTACTAACTAATTTTGTTTGCTATAACATTTACTTATGATTTTTGATAAGTAAGATAAATAGTACAAACTATTTTTATGATTTATTGATATTTGTGTTACTTCCTTAATACCTGGGCTTCATTACAAACGATATATATTTTGGCCAAATTGAACATTATTTAAGGTACATTGTGATTGAATTAAAGTTTTAAATTATATTTTAATTGGAAAATAATTACAATAATATGAAGTGTATTTTGGTGATAAGGAAGTGCCATATCAATAATGGATTATTATTTTTTTCTGTAGATTTATCTGTAAATAGTATGAGAATATAATCTTAGGTTGTACCGCTCCAAATAAAAATACACATGATTTTCAATACTTGAACAAGTAAAAGAGTTTCTTCTTTTTATTAATGTCAAACTCTTATTAGTAGATACCTTGGAGGCATATAATCACTCTTTATAAAACTTTTTGCATCATATACTTTATGGCCAAGGGAAAATCAATGACAGTTGAATGGAGAATACCATATTTTGTATTCATGAAAAGAAATTAATTTGATGGTAAATCGAATGGGTGTGTGTTGATGGGTAAAAGAAATTAAATGAGTTGAAAACAAAATTTTCATGTCATTAATGAACTCACATAATTTCGAATTTTTTATATCATTCAATCCTTACATTGACATGATATCGAACGACTTTATAACTAAAAGAATTTCTTTATTATTTTTTTTGGTATTTTTTGTTTCCCTACAATTGCGGATTGGTAAGAGCAATGAAAGATGGTTTTTGACGGTTTTATAATACCACGAACACGTAAATGATGATGGAATTCGTGATGGTGGTGAAGGAATTAAACAACATGGAGAGAGAAAAAACAGCGAGAAATAAAGAGTAGAACATTTAATGGAATCACATTGAAGTTTAACGCTTTTATATAATTTTTTCTTGTGATCAAGACAATACAGACGGTATGTTAGCCGGAGGGTAAAGAAGCACTTCTATAGGTTTGATTTAGTGAACACTCTGTTTTGGTATTCACTTTCCAATTATTCGTATTAACGGGTTTTAAAGACAATGAATTCTCGTGCTCGTACTTCCCCCCCGTATCGTAAGTTCTTTCAACCCTCTGGTGTCTTTTGCTGATGAGATTCATCCGTGGCAGATGTCTTTAGAATTAAAAAACAAAATAATCTTAAAGTGTTTTTGCGTGAAAATTATCAAATGTCTCAGAAGACAATAATTATGGTGTGATGGAAAATCGAGTTTTCCCTTATGATATCGTTTGTGACTCTGACATTGTTGTTTGTACTTAAGGAAAATAATTATGTTATTAGGGCTCGTTACTTGTTGGCATACGTGAAATTAATTACCATATAACACTAGGGTAATCAAAGAGAATTTTCATATTCATAAGATTGTACAAAGCACCTTATGCATGTGCAATTAATTTTTATTGGGATCATATGTTGTTTCACATGTTTTCACTGATGTACCTAACACACAAACGAATTTAAAAAACTCAATTCGTTTTGTCTTCAAATGAAAATCTGTTGTTAATTTTTCAATTTTTATTTTCCATGATTTCAATTAACAGGATAATTTTCCAGCAAATGAATTTCAAATGGGATTTGGTTCCAAAACCCCTTTAACTATTCCCTGTTTTATTCTATTTCAGTGATGGTTTTGTTATTTTCATCGTAACCGTTGATGAATTGTTAATGAGTTTGTGGTAATGAATGGAATTTTTATATTGCAAACGATTGCTAACCATTAAAATGGAAAGGTTTTTGTTATTTCTAGGCCTGTCATCTTGATTGATTATCCAGGTAGTTATTAATTAAGAAATGAAATATGAAAATAGTTCATTATAGAATAATATTTACTCATCCAATTAATAATAAATGCTGCGCCATATGAATGTTTATTTGATGCAAATGAAAGGATTCATAATTTATATGATTCGGTCATCAATTGAAAGATGGTGATTAACAATATAGATGACATCATATATCATGTTAATGTGATCTAATTAAATGGTAAATTCACATCAAAATAAATAATAAATTATTGGATTAAATTAAATATTTAACAGACTGAGAAGTCTTTCTCAAGCTAAAGAAGAAGAAGTTTAAATTATTCCAAAATGAAATACGAATGAATTTTCATTTGATGTTTTATTACAGAAAAGAACAACTAATAACTAAATAAATTTAACCAGAAATGTTTTTCCTTGCAACTGAGAGTCAATATGCATCAAATGAAATGGTTTCTCTATTAAAATTTTCCTACAGAATAGAAAAACCCAGTTAAGCACCAATAATTAACTACAATTAAAATAAACATTCATCAACGAAATTACACTATAACTTTAAACTTAAAGAAAATATAATTTTTAATGTTTAGCTTTGTCTTATGGTGTTACACTGTATTTCACCATAGCAGTTTTTCACATTTCAAAATTCTATTAGATCACATTAAATGCCAACACATCAGTTAAGAATTCATACGCATAGTAAAAGAGACAGTTCTAAATAATTAAAAAAAAAATTCTATTATTGTATCTCATAAGAAGAAGAAAAAAACCTGAAGAAAATAAAACCAAAATGTTTTATTTTCAATAATTTGCATTGAAGTGTCCTGTTGTTTTATGCACTCTAACTGTCCCAATACTGAACAGTTTATAATTGGCTGAATGCCAAAGAATTTCAGGTAAATTAAATGTGATACGATCAACATAGAATACATTACGATATTTAATGATATAATTGACTAACCGTATGATTACTAGACACAAAATATTTTTTATTTTATTTCTTAATTTGCATACAACGTATTTTCTCATACATAATCATAGACGATGGCGTCATTAGATATCATTTTAAATAAAAAACTCTTTCGTTGATCTCAATTGGCAGTTTAGTTTTGTGATATACTCAAATGTAATACGCTTAATAAGGTCATAAATTAGTTGATTAAGTGACGGTGGAAATTGATTCACATAGTGAAATAGTTAAACCATGTTATCTCTTCAATGCCAGACGAATGAATATAGAATTTTATTCTTATTTTTCTATAAAACCAATTTATTGTACGCGAATTACTTTCCTCAATGAATTTGCGATTTTATTACCAATGGTAATCATTTTCATTACATCCGTTTAAATCCGTTAATTAATGACAAATGAGAGTTTGCTAAAATTCAAATCGACAGTTGATCACAACTTTAATCAAATGAGAATTTTACAGGTAAACTTAATTCACCTATCGGTAATTGATTAGATTGAATGATGAAAAAATATTAAATTTGTTTGATGACTAAAACCGATTGTTTCATAAAATTTAAAATAAGTAAATCGCAAGTATCTTTTGCACACTAAATGGGAGAATATCAAAAGGAGGATTTCCATTTTAATACGCTTGCGCTTGAATACAAATTCATTTTTAGTACATGCAATATGTTCTATGGCCAACATTATTAATGAGGGAAAATAAACATAGTGTGAATATTTTTGGGTAATATTTTAGACAATAATACGTGAATTTTCACTGTATTACTTAGTTAGTTGGTTCCTATACTGTATTTCAGTCGTTCACTGTTGTTGTCTGATTTCAAACATGTGAAAATAATGCGGAGAAAATTCAAATAGAAAATTTTTGTTCATATGAGAATTTGGCTAGAAGGGGGAACGATTGACTGGTGAAAATTCAGTTTGTGTTGGATTACTGAACAGTCTAGACGTTTATGACAAGAACTCTATCCGGTGGAAAATTACCTTCTTGTCTGTGCTCACGCAAAATTATATTGAAAGAAAGTAAAAAGGAAAAATTGTTTGCCATGTGATTAAATTTGTATTGTCTCATTGTGTTCTATATATTTTATTAAATTCAAATTATAACAGAAAACCACATTAATAAATTGTTCATTAAATTATTATTTGGTAGTGAAATTTTGTGCTTGTGAAAATTGTTAAAAAAGAAATGTTATTTTTATTTTAAATATCACGGAAAGATATTAAAGAAAATAATCAAAGAATATAATAAAACGTTAAAGTTCATACCAGTAATGTTTAGTGTAATTCACCAGTGTGTTGTATTAATTCAATATTTATGATTTTGTCACTATACAATAAAAGAGTTTAAGGGTTTTACTTAATAAAACCAAACATATAAATTGCAATAAATTAAATGTGCAGTGATTCGTATATGTAATAAATCGTATTTTGTGGTGTATTAGTTTTTATAACAGAAAATAAACCATTCACTTGCCTTTTAAAATTTTTCGTTGCTCAACAGAAAAAAGAGTTAAAATATTTCATAAATATTGTGGTTTTGTTATTCATTTAAATATTTAAGGGTTCAATTGCACCCTATGTTTGTATAAAAGGTAACAAAAAGAAATCACACATTAAAATCTTCATTTAATATGTAAATGGTTTGTTAAATGCATTGCATTGCAAACCACAAATACAACGAGTTACTGAGTGTTTTTAATAAGATTTACAGTACCCGTCTCTTATATTTCACACATCAATTTATTGGTGTTTGAAGGCAAAGAAAATTGAGAATGAGAAATTTTCAAAATGGAATGTTTTAACGATGATCAGATTACTGGAAACAATGGCCACAACGTCTAATTTTAAATTTAAAAAATAAGAAAAGGAAAACTAAAACCAGAAAATGCTCATAGAAATTAATAACATAACACGTGTGGATGATTAAAACAGAGAAACAAGAAGAAAACTGAAATAAATTAAATTGAGAAGCGTGAAAGACTTTTAAATTTGAAAAAAAAAAAAAGAAAACTAATTTTAATGGAAAAATTGGTTTTTCTGTTATACAAAAAGCAAAACTGTTTATTGTTTAACTATTTCAGTGTTATAGACATTAATAGTCTAATGCGTTTAAATCATAGTTGATCAAAATGGTTTACAGTTGAAAATTTGTGTGGGGGCTCCGCAATATTTATCGGCTTTTTTGGTGTCAAACTCATTACGCCGTTTGAATGTAATTGCATTCAATACACATTTATCATAAGTAATAGTTAGAAAATTCGATTATTTTTGGTTTCAGTTCAGTGGCAATAGGGAAATTGTATGTGTTACTATCTTTAACTGGTCAATGAATTTTAATGAAAGAAAGTTTTTCATTAGTTCAAAATACTCTTGTACTAATAATTCATTCAGTATTATGTCATTATCATAAATAAGTGAGGAAATATTAAAAAAAAAATAAGGTTTTCCGTTAATCAAAGAATTGGACGAGGAAAATCATAATGTTAGAGTACATAACTGAGCATAGAAATACAATTACATAATGCTACATCCAATTAATTTCAACAAAAACTATTTTTATTCAACTTTTTCATTAATTTCAATATAAAAATGTTTAAATTAGTTGACCGATATTCAACCAATAGCATATTAAAGGTGTTTATGTAAATATTTAATTGCATAAAATAAATTTTTGTAGTCTAAAACGTCCGCAATTTAAATGGAATTAATGCGGCATTAAAAATTACAATAATATTTATTTGCTGTTGCATTTTACCTTATAAAAATCATCATTGTATAATCACAGTTGCATAAAAATTCAGTGAGAAAAACTTGGATTGAAAAAACCGAAAATTTAAAAGGATAAAAGTAGAACATGAATCAGAGATTCAATGTGTTTTGCTACTAAATCTCACTGGTTCTGTAAAAGTTTAAGCTTCTAACAGAAAGTAATTCAAATTAAAAATGTGAAGAATAAAAATTTTGTGTTTCGGTTTCATTTTACACATTTTCACTATCTCTTTATGTTCATTCAAATAGTTAACCAGAAGTACTAACACTCTTAATTACTAAGCGCAAAAAAAAAATGAAAATAGAAGAACTAGAACTCATTAAAACGGTTGAAAATATTTTGTTTGTTTTTCCAAAACCGGACCCATGAAAATGGAATTAAAAGTAGGTAAAAGGAACAAGAAGAAAACAAGAAACAGACTGAGAAACTAAAGAATGTTTCCTTTCCTGTGATTAAACTTTAACGCCCGTTTAATTCATTAGTTTTTTTTTTTCCTTATTTCTTACCCGGTCGTTTGTAAACTCAATGGGGGGGAATTGGCAACACGTTAAGACGTTGCACATTTTCTTTTCTTCACATAATGAATATAATCTTAAAACAACGTATTAAATGAGACTTAAAAATTTAAAAAAAAAATAGAAAAAGTTATAATTTGAGGCCACTATAAATTTTACTACAATTTCAAGTTATTTGGCTCAATAAAACGAAGACACATACGGAGAAATTAAAAGAAATTATGTATCTGGAATGTAATTAAGAGATTAAATGGTGTACGATTTAATGACTTTGTGTTACTTGTTTGAAAATGTTCTTGATGTAGAATCCAATTGCATTTAAATAACAACATTAAATCAGACACTGGTGGATTTGTTCTAACAGGAAATGGGTTACAATTAGATTCACATGCTCTGATTAAATCACTAATATTTATTAGTGTTGATGTCATTATTCGATAAATGATAGTTTCAGTACAACATAATCGACACTATCGATCAATTTCAATTGGATTTGTTGTGATTTTAGTGTTTATGAAGCCGGGAATATCTTAATACGAAATACAGTCAAGTTGATGTATGTGTCAATTTTGGCACACTTTAAGACATCTTAACAATGTCGAAACAATAATTTTCGTTTTCTTTTTCAATTTTCCTAGTCCATGGAAAACGAAAAACAATCACTCAATTTTCAACTGATTGCCACATATAATTCGTAACTGTCAATAATTTAAATGATTGTGTATGATAAATTGTTTAGTGTTCTCAATAAGTTAAATGTGTATGGAGCCACACTTTAGTATAAACACCATTTTAAGTTTTTCCTTTTTCAAAATAATAAAAAAATTTATGAAATTGAATAACATGAATATTATTTAGTAAAATCTTATATGCTGATTAAGGAAAATTGAGTATTTAAGATTAATACACCATCTGTATTATGTGTTGATTCGTAAACGAGCCAATCGGTTTCATGTACCATAATTGAAATAGAATAAACCAAACTATAGAATCTAATTGATATTTTAAGTATTTCAATATTTCCACTTTTAAATTAACAAGTAAATGCATAGAAAAGTAATTAGACACTTTGTTGAAGAATAAGAAGAATCTCATCACATGTTTACAATCCATCTATGTTGGCAATCATTCAAATTGAAATTTTACTTATGGTGAATTTGAATTTCTTATTCACATTTAAGATGGATAGATGTAACGGTATGTCTTGTTTCTAGCCCACACTAAATTGTTAGTGATCCTAATTTGTATACCTCTTATTTACGGTAACTAGCATATGGCAAATTACATTGATCACTTAACATATGAATTATGAATTTTTTAGGTTTTAATTTTCATAAGAAAAAATATTAACTGATATGTGATGGCCAACATACACCTTATTATAACTTGATTTTCTTATTTTAATATGCAATATTGAATTCCATATGGGAAATTAACAGACATTTTAAAATAATAAATTGGCAATAAGAAAAACTTCAAACGACTTGTATAAGTTAAAATGAATCGGTTTCAATTAGATCTATGTATCGGTTTCTAATCGGTTGTTTATGTCAATAACATAAAACAATTATTTTGTAGTCCGAACACTTTAGTTTTATATCAATTAAATGATTATTTTCTTTATGTTTCCCTCATTAAAACATTGGGAAAATCACCGTTTAATATCACTCAATAAAAGTAATAATATCCTACTCATGAGAGCATCATAAAACTGAATCATAAATCATAGTTTTTCTTAGTAAACGATTCTTTGATTGGGATTAAGAAAATAACCAAATCCTCACACATTTTGGATGAATTCTAAAATAAGAAATAAAATGTAAACAATTGGTTCAATGAATTAGTGGCGTTGGAAAACATGTTCTTCACTCTTTCATTGCATTTGAAATTTTATACGAAACATTTAATGAACTTGACCAAAAATTAATTTTTGTTTTTGCACGATCAATTCCGTTTGTCAAATTTAAGAAAAAGCAATGTCTTGCCATTTAAATGATTTTGGGATTTTCTTTAAGTTTTTCCAACAAAGAAACAAACGATGATAAATAACACGAGAGAATGGAAAATAAATAAAACAAACGAACATGTAGTGAACGTGAAAACATCAAAAGCATTTTTCCAATTGTATCATCTCTATAATTACATGTCGATGTCTTGAAAATTCTTTCGGTTTTGAAAAATACAACAACTAGTTCAATAATTTGTTGAAAATATCATATTTATACTGACACCAAAGTGGATCTCAAATGATTTATATTCACACGATTCCCTTTGAATTAATTGAGATCTAAAACGAAGTTAAGAGTTTTTGTTATATTTAATGATTTACGGTTTAGCGAGTCTTCAATGATCCATAGTGTATAGCATAATGATTGCTGAACGATTTATATCAATAGAGTGGAATGTATGTAGGTATACCGTGTGTTATTATCAAAAAAACTAAATGAATTACTGCGAACATTCAACCAAAATGTTAATCCAACGAATAAAATAATCTCTCCTGTATACTTATGAATATGGTTTTTAATCACCTTCGTTTGGTTTATTTCAATTTGTTTGACGGTTAAATAAGTTTCATTTTAATTAATAACATGAAATTTTGCGGCAAATGAAAAACCATAATTTTAAGTTTTCTATTGAGATAAACCACTTTAAATTATGTTTTATCTCACTCGCAAAAAATATAGACGAAGAAGTCAAGAAATCCCACTAAGAAAAATAAACATTGAATGGGAGACCATTAAAACTGTTGTTACCATTGAAATGTCTGAATGTGAATTGAGACAACAAATCAATTCGTTTTCGGATACTTCTATCACATCTCAGGTTAAAGAGTGTCATCCGAACTGTTGAACGATGGAAACCGTCACCTAATGAGAGTTTTCATGTCGAACCAAATTGAGTTGAGTCTGTTACCTTAATTTTCTAATTTAGTTACATAATGAACGGTCGATGTGTGGTTAGTCTTTTCTATAAAAACCATTGCTACAATATGATGTTCTGAAATTCAAAAATATATCAATAGTGTGAAAATAGAAGAAAATCTTGTGGAAAAATCTCAAGAATAGAGAAAAAATATATTTCTAGCTGCCAATGAGTATCGTTAATAAGTGAATTTCAAAAAAAAAAAAACACCTTATGGCTGCTGCTCCCTCATCTTCTGTACCAAATGGAGTGCGAGAAATGTGAAAACTGAATAGAAAAGTGATCAAGTAAAAATAAACATTTAAGGTGATTTCAGTGTTTTCTTCTTCAATAATATTTGTCTAACTGCTTTTTTTTATTCTAAATTTATACTGAAATCAATGGAATATATAAAAAAACAGTAATGAATAAATACACCAGTTTTTCTTTATTCGATGAATTAAAAATAATATTTAAATGAATAAAGAACAAATTGGTTTTAATGAAAATTAATTTCATCTCTTTTAAAAGTGTGTGCAATGCCTGATGATTTTTCATTCGTTTTTACATGTTTCAACAGTTTTCAATATTAAAAAATAATTTTATTAGTACAAGAGGCCAAATAATAAAAAGGTGTAAAATGGCCGTTAAAATTAAAATTATTTATACAACAAATTTAAAATTGTGGATAAGTCAATGGGTGTTACTAAAAATCCAAACAGAATTCAATGGTTTTTCAATTAACTGCAAATAAAACTGATCGTAATATTTCTAAAAATAAAATTTTTAATAGGCAGCACATTGAATCAGATTCAGTTGATTAATAACACCGTAACTGTTTTTATTAGTTTTTCATCGGATGAATTGAATTTTATGAAAATTGGTTGAATCGATTAAAGGTAATTACTCATCTGTCACCTATTGTCGACTGATGAACTTGTATCCATTAATTATTCACTATGATTTGCACTAAATCTTTCATTTTATTTTCAATCAAAATAATAAATAAAAGTCGATTTTCAATGAAACATAACTGTCCGAGTGCATTTTAAATAAACAAATAAATGGAGTGAATGATAGACATGGAATGGTGAACCAATAATTATCTATTATGATAATGCAATAATTTAACATTTAGTCCTAATAAAAATATAATCAAAATGATCGTATGGTTATTAAATAAAAAAAAAAGAACGAAAATGATTGAAAAATAACAACCTCGAGAATTGAATGAAATTATAATCCAACGAACCAATAGGTGGGTGGGTGGTTGGAACCAATATGTTGGTGGGTGGTTAATACAATACATTCATTTCACCCTCTTGTCAATAATATGTGTTTCATTAAGCCAAACCATAACTAAACATTTAATATATTTGAGTACGTTGAAAATATCCACTTCAGACATCATAATTTAATTTTTTTTTTTTCATTAAATCAAAACCAATTGAATATTGTCGACAATTTCCCTTATTCGAAGCAAAATACAGAAAACATATTGACCAAAATGATAGGTAAAACTGTAATGAAACAACCAATTGAATATAGGAAAACACTAAAGGATCTTTGTTTTCTATTAAATATAAAAATGAATTTTACTTGAATAAAATAATAATCAATATGGATTTCCATTGAATTTTATCATAATCAAATGTACGTATTTGGTTAAATTGAAGCTCGTTGGTCAATTGGTCTCTTAACAATTTAACAATCTCTGCTTTACTTTACCTTCTATTTTTTTATTCCTGTGTTGTTTATATTACAGTGAAACTAATAAAATATAACTGCCAATGAAAAACGAATGAATAAAACAACAACATTTGAGTTTATTTTCCTTGAATGCGATGAAATTTCAATATGTTGACGATATGGTTTAACTACTATATTACTCGATATGTACATATGCTGATAAAATAATATGTAATTATTTATAAATTATAATTAGTTCAAATATCATTGGCCATATATATAAATAGTCAACTGGTTGTGATAGTCCACCTGGTTATAATGTTAACACATTCAATTCGATGTTTTCCTATACGTTTGCGGCAAATAAACAAATCAACAGTAAATATTTTTCATGATTTCAATTAAAAGGAAATGAGAAATTCTATTTTATTTCAATTTTCTGTTTTTGGATAAATAAAATATGGTTGAACATGATGATATAATTCAATTTGAAACACTCAGTACCACTCGTTAGATTGGAAATTATTACCAAAGAATAAGAAATTCTTATGATTTTCATCTTTTATTCAACAGTGAGAAGTGTTTTAGAAAATTTTAAAAACGTAACGGCTTTTTACTTAAATCAAATTATTCAAAATGAAGATGTCCAAATTGTCGAATCAAACAAATTCATTGGATCCACAAGCAGTTAATTCACGTGTATTTGTTGGTAACTTAAATACATTTCAATGTTCAAAAACAGATGTTGAACGAATGTTTCAAAAATATGGACGGTTAGCAGGTAATTACATTAATTAATTCACTCATCCTTGAATTTATATTTTACGCTTTTTCATTCTTGAGGTATACAGAATAATGAAAGCATTTAATACTTTCCCATTTATAAATTTTCTATTCCTTGAGATTTCCTTTCTGTTCTTTAAACTAAAGCAAAAAAAAAAAAAGTGATTCTGAATTCCTTTAGCAATACCAGATTGCTTTAATCCACTACTTTTCTTTAAAAAATGTGTCCTCAGGTGTGAGGTATTCATTTTATTTCCTTTTTGCAATCCAATTGAACAATCTAAACTCAACAGAGTTACTATAAAAATGTTTTACTTAACTTTACTGTTTCTCCATTTATTTTTTTTATCTAACCCTTGGATGGCTTTATTCTTTTTCTTTTTTTGTATTTTTAAATATTCACGTTCTGGATTTTTTTTTTATTATAAATTACAGGTATTTCAATGCACAAAGGATATGCATTTGTTCAGTTCACAAATCCGTTTGATGCGCGAAATGCTTGCCATGGTGAAGACGGTAAAACAATTCTGAGTCAAATTTTAGGTAAGCACTTCATTGTCAATTCAAGTTGAGTGATTGAAATTAAAAAAAAAAAAAAAAAACTGAAAAACGATATAAAGGAAGAAAAACCATCTTAGAATTTATATTCACGAATTACCTTTAAGCATACTGTTTTACATAAAATTAACATTTAATTTAAAAACATTTACCAATGTTCCTTTTCACACTGACATGATCCACGGGTGAGCTTTAAGCCAATGGGAAAAATTACACTGAATTTCCCGTATTAAATGATTCAGAATTCATATAGTTTCACTTCACCTATAATGAATATAATAAAATTGACTTTTCCACCAATGAATTATACGATTTGTGGCTTCTATAGTTTAAATATGTTTTCAAGAGATTTTAATATAAACGAATGGAACATTATAAATGTTCAGTTAAATACACATTGAGATTAGTTTAAGTGCAGTTAATACATTTGCAAAATCCAAAAATCACTTGAATGTAGAACACTGCAAGTGGTAATGTTCTCTGGTCTTCAGTTAAGTACTCTTTGGGGTATTGTAATTTCAATTCTCTTCATGTCAGTCGTTTATATTTTCAAATTTTGTGATTTAAATGTTCCCCAATTAGGCGTACAATATTTGATAATTGTAATCCAATTCTATCATATCAGTTAATGATAGTCAATGCTTTCATTCTGAAGGCAATTGACGAGCTTGGCTAACTAAAAACGGGGGTTTGTACAATGGGCTCATTTGTGGCCTCATTGCTATGCCTTCATGGCATCTCCTTGCAGAAGAAGAAGATCATATCAGTTTCTAATTTCAATTTTCTTGGTCTAATTTTAGATGTAAATATGGTAGCTGAACCAAAACCACATCAAATAGGTAGAAAACGACAAAATGTATCAAAGACAGGAAATGACTGGTATGTAATTTTACTAGTTTTTCATATGGAAAACGCTAAACTGCATTTCTGTATTTTATTTAAATTCATCGTAATAAAATTCAAATGAATTTTTATTATAAAATTTTCTAATTTCATTACCGTCAAATGACTCAACTGTTATGGTGTATCATATTGTATATACATCGCATACACTGATACGTGTCTACATTTGAAATTCCATTTCTATTAAATCTGGGCACATAGGGATTACTATTACGATAGGTAAGTCGTTTTTATTTGTTGTAAATTGTTATTAAATTAAGTTAAATGTCGCGTACTTAAATGAGCATACATGTTGATGATGATAAAAACACTTGTTCATATATTAATTACATTATTCAGCACTACTTTAGGTAGCTCAATTACCTTAACCTCCACCTCCACCCACCTAACTGACACTTCACAGTTGGATGATATGGCAATTTCTCAAAATATTTCTCAATTAGATAAACCCACACTCTTGATTATGATGTTCCACTAATTTAGTGTTAATTAGCTATTAAGTCTCATTCATTTATCAGTTTAAAAGTTTTTTCATTTTAATTTTTTCTCTTTGGTTTTGTCAAATTTGTAAATTTAAAATCGTTAAATGATTGATAAACGAATAGCATCTATTTAGTGTGTTTATTCCAATTTAATATTTATCATTATAATGCTTCTATAAATTAGTTATGTTCATAAATTTGAAATCCTCTTAAATTGTTTACTGATAAATTTGTATGTTATCGATAAAAGCTATCAATCAATACGTTTATCATTCATCAAAATTGGTTTAACTAGAAATATTCAATGCACTGGTTAATGTGAATTATTTGAAAGCACAATTGTTCATCAACAAAATTCACCACAAAATGTAGTGTACTTAAAAACACTATTTTTTTGCTATAAATTATTTAAACGTAACGAAATTAAAATCAATTCCAATTAGACTAATTAAATAAAATTTTAATGCATTTGACTACATAATTAATTATTTTTGTGGCATCATATGCGTTTACCATTTACATAATCAAAATCAATAGATTTTCATTGGTAATATGAGTCAATATTAATTTTCATAAAAATAATTTTTCATATTTTGGTTTTTGTTCCATGTTTATCTCAACTCTGGACAATATTGGATCATAAAACATCACAATAATTTTTAACACCCACAAAAATTACCTGGTGGTATGCAGTTATTATACATCAACAATGTTTCCAGCTACACCACCAAGACCAATTAAACGGCAAAGATTAATGACACCACAAAATCGTGGTAATTTAGTCACAAATAAATTAAATGTTGCCCAACAACAACAACAGCAACAAATTATTTTACAAACAACAACGAATTCCCTATTAAATGGAAATTGTATTAATAATGGTACGAATGTTTGTGATCTCAATTCAATTGCATTGTATGGTAATGGACAGCATCAGCATTCACATCAACAACATCAAATTCAGATGCAACAACAACAACAACAGCAACAACAAATTCATCATCAGCATCAGTTATTGGGACCATTCAAAGTTTACAGTAAGTGTTCCATTCTAATTCAATTGCCTTTCTTCTGCAGTGTTCCTTTAATTTGGTACAATGAAATTAATCTCTCGTTGAAGTACATGATTTTAACGGTTCAACAGTTTGTGATCAGATGTGGGAAAAACTTCATTGTGTAAATTACCATTTACCATTGAGCACCGAATTTATAACAGAAGAATAAATTCTTGTTAGTAATAAAATAATTGTGTTCAATTCAATACCAAAGAGTTCTCCATAGCACCACTGTATTGTTGGTGAATTCCATTGAGGATAATTTAGAATCAATTTGACCACCAATTTGATATCTTTAAATATTGATCTCTCTGGTTCATTGTTTAATTCCAATTCAAATTCAATTGTATTGAATGCAAATTTCCTTATTTGATGTTATTCCTATGACGAATCTTCATCGTTACAAATAAGGAGAGAAAAAAATTGGTGGAATGTAAACCAACACTAAAATGGATTAAATTGAAACCATCAAAATTATGTGTCTGGAGTTCATGGTAACATGAAAAATATCATAAATATAAAATGGTTAAATGGTATGTCGGTTTCTATTACTCTGTCGGTGTTTTGTGTGTTTGTAAATGTTTCGATATTTTAAATGGAATATATATGCAACAATTCAAAACGTTGATGATGGTGTATCCAAGTTATGGGGTATTGATATCGACTTCCTTCTATAAAAGAACTTGAAATTTTCTTTTTGGCATTTTACTGCATTTCATCCCATACCTTTCTTTTTACTTTTGGTTCAATAGAATATTAATATTTTACGTATTGTTATCGTATACTTCAATAGCCAAAACGAAAATTTTATTGAAACTCGACGATGCAATGAAATATCCAAATGCATTACCATAGAATAACCATAGAAATTCAAAAAGATAGAAAGAAATTGTTACTAAAAACCCGAAATATTTATAAGCAAATAATTTCATTTCGTTTGAATTTTGTGAAAATAAATTTCACTATGAATTTCTATCATAATTTTGTTGAATTTACTGGCCTATACTTTCTTCTACATTCTCACTAAGAAAAGTCTTGTCTATATCATAATAAGTTTTTCAACTAATTTTCTAGTGTTTGGGTAAAAGTTGAAAATCCACTCAACTACAGTGTCGCATTACCTCTAACCCAAATGTACATAAGAATGGGAAAATTGAAATGTGTGCTGATGACTTTCCTCAATAGAAATTTACGTTATGCAGTACGAATAACATAGTTACACGTTTTGTTTGACAAAAAAATAGTAACGATTTCAATTCCGACAGCATAACATGAAGATTTCAAAATAGCAATTGGAAAAGATGAAGAATTAAATTATATTCTCAATGGTGCAATCATAATCCAATAAGATTTCAATTTTATTTAAAAGTTTTCTTCCGTTACAACATTTGATATGAAACATTTTGGTGTTATACAACAATAAAAAACTTTATCATTTGTATTCCTCGAGATCAATTTTACTTGTATCAACTAAATAATTCAGATCTGTTTGGGTTTTAATTCATCTTTTTCTTGATTTTATGATTACAGGTAGTCCAGACACATTGATTTGTGGTAACTGTCGTGAATGTTTTAATGAGTTAAGCGAATTATTGGATCATAAACGTTCTTATTGTAAACTACGATTTACATGTCGATGTCAAGAAGGCAATTTTACATCATCATCATCATCCAATACATCGACACTATCAAGTATGTACCAGAGCATAATATTTCTTTTCCAATTACAATTGAATAATTTGAATTTAATTTCTTTTTAAATTAACAGAACTTCCAGCCACTAAATTATTATGTGCACTATGTAAGGACTCATTTACAAATCCATGGGATTTAATGGTACATGTACAGTCAGCTCATATGATAAATATTTATGAATTGGGTAATGAAATATCCACAAATAATGGAATCAATTGTACCATTGGCAATATTAATTTAAGTGGTGGCAATTGTATGGAACATGATAACAATGGACTGAATAATAATGGTTGCGATGATGGTAATCATAAAATGATGAACGGTATCACAGATGATGAACAACCAGAAACTGATCAACTAGTTGAGGTGCCATTAAGCCCAGCCAATTCAATGGGTAAAGAGGTAACGAATCAATTTCACTGAATTTTTTTTTATTTGACTCATCANAATGGACTGAATAATAATGGTTGCGATGATGGTAATCATAAAATGATGAACGGTATCACAGATGATGAACAACCAGAAACTGATCAACTAGTTGAGGTGCCATTAAGCCCAGCCAATTCAATGGGTAAAGAGGTAGGGACTCAATTTCCTTGAATTTTTTTTTATTTGACTCATCACCCCCGCCCCGTTTTACAATTGTGAATTGTTTTACTTTTATTTTGTAATTCGGAATTGTTTGCATTAAGAATCACCTTTAGGCAGTCTAATATTTTATTACTCTATGAGACAATAATGATTTTATCGTCTGAATGATATCATTCAGTCATTGTAATCAGTCAATCGATTAATCGAAATGCATCAATGGATTTGAATCCATTGTAAATCGATTGATGATTCAAGTGCATTTCCACGTATCTTTTAAGTTCTCGTATTATTTGTTCCTTGTTCAATGAAAATCCGATTCTATTTTTTTTTTATTCATTATACTCTATGGTATTTATTCTTTTGCGTTAGTTTTTCCATAAAAGAGTCTACTTTAACAGATAATACGTCTTCATTTTCAACATGTTATTCACTTGAATTGTGTACACCAGTCTATTTGTTAACGGTTCCCACTATGGATTTAATATCCACATTATGTGGTCTAGTCTTCATCTTTATCAGTCGCGTTCTTTTATTTATTCTACTTTTTTCCAACGTTGAGCATAAGAGAAGTAAAAATCATCTAGCATCAGTGCATCATGAACCAGATCATGATTCTTTTATACGGATCTTCTCAATGTGTTTACAGTTCTATTTCATGTGATTTATATTCGAATTTATTCATTCTGTTATTCTGGCATATACCAAAAATCCATAATCCTTTCGTGGTTTCAATGCTGTTTGGTTATTCTTCGGTTTTAAAATTTATTTATTCCTCTCGCTTTTTTTTTCTCTCACTGATTTTTCCTGCGTAAGCTTTAGGGAAAATCCATATGAAAATCTTTTACTTCGCGAGATGAATTTATTTGTGTTATTTTCACCGTTTCTAATACGTTGTATCCATTGTATACGTTATTTAACTATCATATTTTGGTGAATTGAGACTAAAATTCCCATTTGATTTAGGATATTTCACATTTGCTATATAGTTGCATCACTCGACGGATTTAGTTCAATAAAAATTAACGAAAAACCAAACTGGAATATGGGAATGCGATTATTTAGTTTTTTGTTAAACCGTATACATTTGGATTATAATTGACTAGACCATTTTTAATATTCATATCGTTGAAAATTTAGTATTCTAATAGTGGATTTTTCTATTTTCCTTTTGTTGATTGATAACAAAAAAAAATGAATTTCATTTCGTTGTTAAATAGAG
The DNA here is from genome assembly GCA_001014335.1 of Coboldia fuscipes. Lineage (NCBI taxonomy): Eukaryota > Metazoa > Arthropoda > Insecta > Diptera > Scatopsidae > Coboldia > Coboldia fuscipes. The sequence continues at coordinate 830 of JXOR01000547.1, read as the reverse complement.
AAAACTTTGATTATTTAATCGGATTGTTTTAACTTACAGATGAATGGTTCGATAGCGTCGTCAAGAGATAGTACACCAGAGATTCAACAATCACCGGAACCGGCCTGTATAATGCGTACAATCAGTATTGTAAATTGAATTAGAAATTCATATGAGAAATAATTAACTTGTGATGATTAAATATTTATGTTTTATAGGAATCACCGCCACCGCATAATGGAACTGCCAGCTTAGAATTGGGATTTGCATTGGCAAATGCTGTACCGGCAGTTACAATGCCATAAGTAATTCAATGATTGCTTCCACTATCTCTACAGTGACACTTGGTCCAAGAGAGTCAAATCGATGGCAAAACACGATGAATTTATATCAAAATAGAAGAAATTAATTCTTCAATTTGTATCCTTTATTGCTACAAGGACACAATTAATTTTAAAAAGTGAAATATATTTAATCGGTTCTAGATACAATAATTAATACAAAAATGAAACAAAAAAAAAATAAAACCACAGAAAATTATACTCATTACTAATTAACATTAAATGCTAAGATGATTAAGGTAACACTTAAACTACTTAACTTGGATGATTTATTTAAATTGAAATGAATCATCTTTAATTTCGTAATTTAAAAGAAAAATGAAAAATTAATTGAATGGTACCATGAACGTGAATAAAAACTGGATCACTATTGATCCATTTGAACAATGTACATATCATTTTTAACAAGAAACATTGAAAATACAAGAAAAAAAAAGAAAATTTAAATTGAATAGAAATTGATGGGGTGGATAGTTCGATCAGCTGCTGATGTTCTGAAATCCTTGTTGG
>JXOR01000544.1:0-24423 GCA_001014335.1 Coboldia fuscipes | reverse complement strand
GAGTCAAAACTTTACGAACAAATAAGAAGTACTTTGCTGCAAATGTATTAAATATATTCCATTCCAGGGATCGTATCCAAATGAGTGCAAGCATTCAAATAGCTGTCGTTCATGCATCTCATACGGGTGTCCCAATATATGTGTGTTATTCAGACGGATAGGGCATTCTTAGAATAAATATCTAGTCAATCGTTTGCATAGTTCATTTGTATGAGTAATAGCGAAGATTGTTTGTTATTATTTACTTTTTGTATGGAATTTTTTACAGCGTCTTAGAAGTTTAAACGCGAAACAATTGTACAGCGTTTTATGATTCCTCTGCTCTTTTGACGTGTCTAGAAATAATATTGCCTTTTTGAGAAATCTAAGAATTATAAGGGTCCATCTTAATCGCTTGGTTTCCTCAATAATTTTCTGCCTGAAATTGCTTTCATCGCCAAAACGCCTAGTTACTTGATACGAAAAGGGTGAAAAAAATTCCTCGTTTCATTTATAGTATTGAGAACAAATAAGAGGTAAAGGCATATAGCAAGTCGAATTAATATATTGCCTTTTTCTATCATTGTGATTTTTACTCACTCAAAACATAAGTCAAAACATTTGAAAACAAAAATATTGATTCAAAAAAATTAAAAAATTAAAAAATTTCGGCCAAAATTTTGAAAATTAATTTGGTTTATCAAATAATTAATTCTTTTATATGACTGGTATACAACACGAGTGTTATGTTTCCATTGAGTCAGTTGCATTAACCGCTGTGCGTAATTAACGAGTTGTGCAACTCACGAATCAAGAGAGAAACTATATTCTCACAATTCAGTACATTTTCCAATAATTTTTCATTTTTAATGGTTAAATCAAACTGAAATTGTTGAAAATGTCCGTTACAAGATGTGCATATCAAGATTGTAATAATTGCTCTCGGCCGTGTTCACGCCAAACGTTTTTCTCCCTTCCCAAGGATCAGCGTCGCGATGTTTGGATTAAGAATTCGGGTAATCCAAAACTGAAGGATCTACCGATGAACAGCAGCCGTCTCTTCTGTGAGGATCATTTCCATGAATCTGATAAACGTAGTCAATTTATGCGTACAACATTAAGTAAAACAGCTTGTCCCATACCGTATAACAAAGAAGACCAGAGTGACAATCAAGGCTCTTGTTCTGAAAAGAAAAGCGACCAAACTGATAATGTACTCATAATTGAAACTGGAGATTTGTGTATTTGTTCTAGCGAAGGGTAAACCTAGTTTCTTAATATTTCTATACAGCAATTCTAATAACATTTGTTCTTTACATTTTAGTTATATTGAGACTCCTGATCATTCAGAAGAGTGTAAACTTATTCCCGAAACTCCACAGCATACAGCTTCGCAAATGAACCTCCTTAGTAATCAGTACGATAAAATTAGAGCGGACGCGAATCGTCGACGATTGGAAAACCTAGAAGATGGTTCTACAGAATCAGCTACATTTGAGCGAATTGAGAAAATAAGTTATTCGTACGATAACATAGATTACTTAAGTCCAAAACCATCATCTAGGGTTTACACATATAAAAGAAGATTATCACACTCAATGGAACTGAATGAGAAACCAAGCATCAAATTAAAGAATGGTCTCATTGAGTCTCGCATTGAATCACCAACAGCGCCAAAATTAGTGAAAAAAGTTGTGCTGAAATCACAAAAAGTGGCACCGTTGTCCAAAGAAGATAAAAAAACGTTACAAATTTTAAAAGCAGCGGATGAGGCTGAAAGACAAGATCGACATTTTGCCCTTTCACTAGTTGGATACTTTTTAGAATTACCAAAACAAACAAAAGCTATAGCCAAATTAAAAATTTTAAAGTATCTAACTGATTTACAAACGGGAAAATATGATGCCACGATATAAAGTAAGAAAAAAATATAAATAATGTTCAAAATAACAGAAGGCAATCTTGTGAGTTTACTGTTGAAGCGCACCTTGTTTCGTACGCCTCCGAAAAAAAATTATTATGGCATACGTTACATTGCCTCCGATAAATATTCTACCTGTATACAGTAATAGAATTAATTATTAAATAAACTAAATTATTCCAGTGAACAATCAACGACTAATATAATATTTATTTCAGATTTACTTATGTGGAACATAAAATTCAATTGATTCTTTTAATATACTTTACTATCTACACACATTGAATCCATATATGGGGTTCTCATTGAACTTATAGCCTATAGACACCTAGTTAGTGTTACCGAAATATTACGTGTTGCTCATAGCACAAAAAAGTTAAAATTTCAAATTATAATTGTCCCAGTGCAATAAAATCAATTTTGTTACCATTGATTATAGGCACCTTCGTTCCATAGTATTTTAGTGTAGCGGCTAACAAATGGGTGCCATTTAAGACGGATGATATTTTAGGTTTTATTTTTAAAAGCATAAAATCCATTTTGTACTACTAGTCAGAGACGGTATGTATCAATTGCATTTTTTTTTCAAATGTACTGCTTCTCTCATTTAATAAAATTCCTATTTCAATGATTGTGCCTTCTCAATATTCAATCGCTCCAATTCAGAGAAACCAAGAATACTTTCTATTGCATGCAAATGACCCTGTGAGTTCTCTTTATCGGTTAAGAAATAATACACAGCACTTTTTAGGAATTGTAATGTTATTTCGGGATCAACACGATTCCGGTTTGCTTGTTTATCAACCAAACGTTTATACACCGTCTGCAATAAAAGATAAACATATTTAATAAATTAAAAGTCAATGATATGAACGGCCATTATTCAATGTAAATCATAAATTAATTAGGAATACGTGCAGAGATTAATACCAGGAAACAAAGGGTATACATATCTCAGTTAAATAATATCATGCAAGAACAAATTAATTAATTATACATAAGTAGCCAAATTTTCTAATAAATTATAACTACTGTGTGGATACTATGGATATAAGTAGAACCGTTAAATATAAAGAACGTAATTCAGTTTTCTTACAAACCTTCCTTGCACCTAGCAACCACAATGAAATAGCTTCTTTAGCGCTTAGAAGTACTTGAGAATTACCACGACTTGTACTTGGTTGCTGATTATTTGATTCCTGAATTATAATAATACCAAAATAATTCAATCAAATATTTATATGACTTAAAATCCATAAAAAGGATAAGATATATAGATTCCCCATTTAAATAATTTTTAATCAATTCAAATACCAGAGTTGTATAAAACACCACAAAACAAAATTCATTTCGTGTGCTTCAAAGGAAACTAAAATTCAATGTTCATTCTAAAAATTACCTTCAAATTTTCCAACTCATCTTGGGTAATTTGTAACTGATGTAATAGTTCCGGTACTGAAACACGTTCTGGTGCTTGATTTGCAAATGCCAATACCTAAAATACAATAGCAATATGAATTAGAAAGCAAATCAAATCAATCATTATTTCACTCACTTGTTCAGAATGATTTATTCTTTCTGCTTCTTGCCCTTTAGTATACATATGAAGATACATTTTATTTTGAATGTCCTCTTGTTCTGTCAATTTCTTCTGTAAATCATCCAGCATTTGTTCCAATTCTCGAATTTTTTCTTTTGCCTAAAATCAAATAATTGTTTAATCACCTAATTGATCAATACAAACTGAAACGCATACTTGTTCATAGTCTGGCATTAAATGAGAATATCTAGTATTGCACTCGTCCAATCGTTGTAATAAAGCCTCTACCTTATCGTTATTCGTTCGTTTAATTCCATGAGTTTCAACATCATGTTTCTGAATTAATTCCTCAATCCGTTTCTCATACATTTCAATCAATTGTTGCCGTTCCTCATCAGTTGTGGTGCGCTCAATTCCATGTTGTTGTGATTCTTTGGAATGTACCGATGAATTGGTCATGTCTTCAAAGTGACCCGAATCTGTGAAAGAGTTTTGCATTTCTGAAATTCCACCAGCACTTATTCTTCCCTTCTCACCATTACAATAACCTGAATGGTTATTTAATAAATATTTTGGAATTGATTTTAAACAGTCATCCATCCCATCAATACTGTCAACGACAATGGGTGAAACATCTTTGGACGTTTCCATATTCTCACGCACAGTAACTGCATCACTTGATAGAGATCGTTCATCAGGTGAGCCTCGTAATGAGGCTTTAAAAAGTCTTAACTCAACCACTTCACGCGTCAACCGCATTATTTCACTATCCTTCTTTTCCAGATCATCCCTCGCTTGGTTTAATAATTCTTTTAATCGTCGTATTTGTTTCTGTGCCCGTTGTGTTGGTGTCAAGTAATTTTCACCCGTTTGGCCAGCATATTGAGAACAATGTACCACAAATTTATTTTTTCTACCACTAAATGTTGTACCATTTCTGGCCACATACGGATGTTCACAGCCCATTGAACCCATCATTGAAGCACTCGTTCTAGCTGATGCCAATGAATTTCCACTGTATATGGATGCTAAATCGTCATCCTCATCAAAGAAACAGTTGGACAAACATCGATCTGGTGTCACTGGTGGTGTTTTTGGTGTCTTTGGCTCCTCTTTCTCAATCGGTGATGACGGAGAATTCAGTGGTGTCTGAGAATCGGAAATACATCAAATTCAATTAATATATTATAAAAAACATTTGGTATGTATTCCACTAGAGATATGATAATTGACCATAAAAAAATCAATATTGTATAGTAGAAATCTAGGTCTATAAGGCGATTGACACTTACCACCATTCCATAATCTTTTCCTGTTGTGCTGTTTTGAAAAACACTGGGTCGTTGCTTAATAGCTCCTTTTTCTGGCGCACTATGGTTCTGGGACACCAATTCTTTTGTTATCAACTTATTTTGGCTACGATTCAACACTATCTCTCGATTATGGCGATGCAATGCACCAGGAATTTGTTTGTTTCCTCGATAGCCACTGTAACCCAAATGCGATGAGCTCCTCGAACTAATTGGCAATGTTGAAACACTGTTTTGCCATGATGTCGATAAAGAATTGTACAACAACAAAAGCCTTTTTTTGTTACCTNCTCTCGATTATGGCGATGCAATGCACCAGGAATTTGTTTGTTTCCTCGATAGCCACTGTAACCCAAATGCGATGAGCTCCTCGAACTAATTGGCAATGTTGAAACACTGTTTTGCCATGATGTCGATAAAGAATTGTACAACAACAAATCCCTTTTATCATTACCACATTCGACGCAACGCACATGCTCAACATTTTTTAGGGGTTGAATCGGCAGGGGTATTTTTGTATATTGATTTGAACTTGAATGCCGTCGTTTTTCTTCGCTCTGCATTATATTCGTCATACCTTATCATTTACTCTATTTAGATGATATTCACATTTAAAAGTGTCCAACAAATTTAACAGACGTTACAATTTTGCAAATAAATACGTCACACCAAATAAACAATAATTAATTAAATTTAATATTAAGTACAATAGTTAATAAATTAATTATACTATATCTGATATTGACTTTTATTTGGATACTTTTAGTTTGGCCTTAATGTCACTTTAAAAAAAAAACTCAACACCACATTTGATTAGGAAATAAATTGTCCAACATACACGAAACAACTTTTTTATGTTCAACTGTTGTTCCAATTATGCACTGTTAATGAATACATTCCAATAATAGAAACTCTTCACGTATATATTTTAATACGTATAATTGAGTGAATTAAACACTTTAACTGATTAAGATAATAAAAACACTGTCATCGAATCAAAATCAATACTGGATTATGTGAACAACTGAACTTTCAATTTCTTGGCTTGCACAAGACTGAAATATTTTATATTCTTCAATCAGAGATGTTTTAAATGATAACAAAAATTGTTTACGTGTATTTCGTGTTCCGCTTGACTAGTAATAAATGCCAACTCTTTTTAACAATTGTTCAAAAATCTTATACAATTTAAAACTCATAAGACTTCTCAGTGTTTTATTGTTACATATTGTATTAAATTTTCAAATATTTGATCGATACAAGACCGGATATAATATTATGTATATTATACATAAAACCTTATTTTATAAAATATATCACATAGAACTAAATTTTTTTATCGGCCACTTCACTTTTTGTGATTCACCTCAGTCCGAAACAAAAACACGACTATCGTTGATATTTCTCGACAATCTTTCCCAATAACATTCGTTGATTATCATTAATATAGGAACTTAACGTTAAATTATTCGCTATCTCATTCACTGTTTCGCGTACACGGTCTCTTGTACAATTTAATGTCAACCGTTGTAATTCTAAATCAAAATTAACTCTTGCATGCTTTTCATCTACATTCATATTGTCATCATCTATCTCGAATTTAGAAAAACTGGACATATTACACGTAGAATATTTTTCAAACAATTTCATATTTGATGGTGATTGGCGAGATGGTGGTAATTGGAGTATTAACATTAAAAATAAACGGCTAATTTCACATCTAGAAGAAATTAATGAACATTTCGTTTGAAATAAAACCGGTAGTTTCACGTATGCCATTACACATAAAAATAATGGTGGAATGAGAAATTTATTAGAGAAATTGTAATATACCTTTTTAATAGATCTTCGTACAAGTGTTCAACCTTGCGTTCAGCCACATCATCGGAGATTTCAGTTAGTTTGTCTAGGGCAGTATTATACTGTTCCATGTCTATCAACCGATTAGCGGCTATTTCCAAATCATAATACCGATGTGGGGCAGAAATAAAACCACTTGTTATGTTCATGTCTGGAAAATATTTTAGCATTTCACGAATAACAGCAGCTTTCATTGGCGATGAATCATCCATTTTAGCCAGCGCTTGATTGTAACTTCTGTAAGCTCCCTATAAATTAAATTATTTATTGCATTCTCGATTTTATTCTTCATTTCACTACTAACTTCTAAATGCTCTCGATCACTACTATTGATCATCAGGTCTTCCATTTTTTGATCAGCTCTCACAAACGCCCGTGCGGATTTTAATAAAAAATCTATTTCGGCTGGAGAATTTTCCAAAATTCTTTGACACTTTGCCGCACCATACCAACATAAACCAGCATATTGCGGTAAATAAGAATCATTGAATTTAATGGCCAACTGATTAAATTCGTCGGACACTTGACTTACATTAGGAGCGAATCGTCTAAAACAATGAAATGTAACTGTTAATTCGGTGCTTCCAACAGGTGTACAGCTCAGTCTTACTTGAACATAACGCGCTGAAACCTTTTTAGTTTGTCGCTCGCCTCATGATATTGGGAAATCAACTCGTTGGGAAATTCAGACATCCTTTCACTTTTCACTCTCTTTAAACAATTATCTGAACGATTGAAGTAGAACAAATTGAATCAGAACAAATGGAATCAGAACATTTTATTCACCGTTTTGTTATTTTGATTATTTTGTTTACAAATTTTAACTAAATTTTCAACGTCAGCTGTACCATATAAATGCATTGGATCACCATACAAATGTTTCGATTATTCGGATTCTTGTCCGAATTATTTGAACGCCATTTTGATAAAAAAAAAATTAAAGGAATAATTTTATCGCTCCATTGAATTGTTTTTGTTTTTATGCGGTAAGTGAACAGTGGATAATATCAATTAATTTAATTAAGTGAAAGAAGTGCTATTAAATCATCATGTAGTCATTAAACGAGTAAGTACATCACGTACACGTATTACAACGATAATTTCAGCTTTAGGAAGAAGCTGATCTTGTCTGTTGATTTAGGTGAAAACAAAAGTTACCAAATAACTTGCTCTTTCTTTTTCGTTGGGATAAAATATAAATCCCAATATTCATACTTTATTGTATTATGCTATTATGCAACTCTTAAACCAAATAATAATACAATTCCTAATATAATTATCGCTTTGTCTTTTTCGACATAGTCATCAAATTACTGATTGCTTCGTTATTAGCAGACATAGTTTCTTCTTCCTCAATGATTTCGTTATATTTGGCAGTCTTCTCTTTAAGTTCTTGCTCTACCAATGCATGTTCAGATTTAAGTTGGAGTAATTGCTGAAATTATTTTAATACATTAAACTATTCATGTCCATAGTAACATAATAACAATTACCGAATTGAAATTCTCGTTCAATTCCATGTATTCATTAAAATCCTTATCAATATCTGTTATTTTGTCTTGATATAATTTCATCATTGATTCGAAATTTTCTTGCATTTTAGCTTCAATAGTTTTCTAAAATGAATTTCATTAATATCATGCTATATGTTTTGATATGTTAAATCAACTTACAAGTTCTGAATGTTGGATTTGCAAACACTCCATATCATTAGTGACTTCTGATAGTTGATCATTTCGTTTCATTTGAATTGGTTCTAAATCTATGTCGGCGAATATTAAAAAATACTCCTGATTTTTAAATTCAAACTATACTTACTTATTTGTTGATTATTTTTACATCTTAAATATTCATCAAACTTAATTCTATTTCTTGCTTTCTTCACTAAATCTTGATCCGATCTTTTCTTGGAATTTTTGATATCAGTGTCTTGTTTTTTGAGGCTATAACAGTTAATGAATATATTTATGTGTTACCCAACGAATGTTATACTGATATCGCTTACCTTTCATAAACTTTCAAATGGTTTAAATATTCCAATTCCAATTTATTGTATTCATCAGTCAAACTTGCTAAACTCTTAACCTGCGAATCGTAAATGGCACTAGCTTGAGCAATAGCTGTTGATTCTAGTCTCATATTGATTGTTCGTTCAGAGAGCAAAAACTCTCGAATGGACGTATAAAGAGCTGATGGTGGAACATCGGTATTCATAAGTCGTGATGATAATTCCATAATATCATTCTGCGAATTTAATGTTAATGAATCTATTTTTTCATCTGATATTGAACCATTTGATGTTGTCTGCAATAATAAATTTTATAATTGAGTATTTCATGTAAAATGATAATTTAAGCTCTAATAATACATTTGCCTCTTCTGGTAATTCGAAATCAATTATTTGATTCGAAAATATATCAAACGGTTTATTTGAATCAGCTATAAGTTGATATATCTGTGAATCAATTAGCTTTTCATACTTATTTTCAGTGCTTTCCTCACTGATAATAAAATAATATTTGCAAAGACCAATTGCGACGTTATTTCCATTTGGAATAAAAGCGGCGATTTCAAATCCACGAAACAAATTCCATATACGGTCTTCTAATGAATTTAATCTGATAACATCAAGAACTCGATTCTTGTATTCCCGTATATTGATTTGGTTAAAATAATGCAAAAGTTTCACAAAGCTACCAAGCTAAAAGGGGTAAATAAGTTTCAAATGTGACCAATGATAAATTAAGATAACTAATTACATTACGAGCCCATAATATAGGACATACGTATTCATCCCGTTTCTTCAAATGAACGATCAAAAAATCAGGTATTACGGTCAATATTTTATCAATTATAAGTTTCTTTAATTCGATAATATTATCGCTTTCTATTGTCTCTGCATCTAAAATATCAAATAAATTAGTTTTTTTTTAATAAACAATATTGCAATGGCAACCCACCTAAGTTCTTATGAATACAAACAAGTAAATTAATTGCAGGTGATATCGCTTGTGGAATATACAAGCCTTTTAACGAAATGTGTACAAGCTGTTGTAAAACTTCACTCGGAATTTTCAAATTATTCCTTTCTATTAAACCACAAATTTCAAAAAAATAAGCGAAACATTCCAACTCATTACTCCAAGTTTTGTACCAATTTGTTGAGTTTTCGATTAAACTTCCGTGGAATATCTAATATGATATTATTATTTTAACGTAATTCCTTTAAAATCTAATACAGTTTAACTTACCTCAATCAAATTTAAAAGATTTTCATGAGTTACTTTTAACATGTTTGTAGAAATAGCAACATCCAAATCATTCAATAAGTTATAAATTCGTCCAAGAGAAAAGCTATCAAAAGCCCTGAAATATTACAATATATTTTTGAAATAGAATGTTAATGAATGAAATAAAAGTCCATACGCTATAGCCGTTGAGATATTCATGAACCACATTTGAGGGCATTGTTCTTGCTCTTCGATTCCTTTAAACCGATAATAGAATTCCTCTCCCTGTAAAACATCTGTTATATTAACAAGCAAACGTGGTAAAGTACAGAAAAAATAATAATTACAGTTATACCACCAGAGCTAGCTAGAAGACCATAAAAAGAAGTTAATCTTGTACTGGCCCTAATAATGCATAGAATATCATTCGATTCATGAACACGACTCAAATTGAGTAATATTCGTGTACAATGTGCGACAATTATATTGCTTTTATTAGTATTCATTATACTAACAATATTTGTCACTACTTCTGGCAACGAATAGACTTTAAAATCGATAAATCCTGACGTGAAATCAGCAATTGCTTGCAATAGATCTTTTAATTGTTGGGTCGACAACAATTGGAAATGGTTAGACCATTCAAACAATGTCCGCAAGAATGATGATTGTCTACTTAATAGCACCCTCATGATAGAATATTGGCCCAAATATCGGCATAATCGTACGGCATATTTAAACAAATCTAAAAATTGTGAAACTGAGTATTCGCACAATAATGATTTATAATTTCAATTTACTTGAATTAGTTGTTATGGTCTGAACAAATACAGTTAAGTTGATGGGCACAGTACATACAAGATTCCAGTCTGTGATACCGATAAACAACTGATGGGATTTTAATTTCTCTATTTGCTGAAATTTAAAGATCTCTTCAGTAACATGAATTCCATCTAACATACACGATTAAATGAACATCTTACGTCAATAATGGATCCAAAAGATTCTTCAAATTGTGGTACCGAAGCATCATCATTCCTAAGTAAAAAACGATTCAGTTCATGTAACAGTTGGCTGGGCTCCATGCGTCTGACTCTAACTTAGACGCACTACTAATAAACTGGTTAATTTAATTTAACTTAACTTAACCAGAATTTCTGGTTGATAAAAAATAACTGACTTTGGAACTGTTTACAAACAATTTGAAACCCGAAGTATCAGACATATGGACTTAGTACTCAGTCTTGTAAACAAAATAATTGAAAGAAAGAAAGAAACCCGAAGTACGAAAATACAAAAGTACAAAAACGATACAGCTCATTCTTTCTTTTTACGGAACTTTCCTTACAAGTAAAATTCTTAAATTGAAATTATTTGAATGTCGAGAAATAATATAAAATTTAATAATAAATAAGTTATCAAGGACATCACGAACAATTGGCTATGACAATTATGTATATGTGTTACATTAAGAAGTTAGCTTGTGACAGTGATAACGTTTCTAAAAAAAATTCAATGCAGTTCAGTAGAAATGTAACATCGAACACTGAGTATCGTTATTCATTTATTGCACTTCACGGAAGGCAACCTTGTTTCAAATTTTAATTATTTCAGAAATATTTTATCTTAATTTGATATAATTTATGACAAAACTAATGCATTTTGACTTTAGACTGAAAACAAATAATAGATAAGAATTTTAAAATTCCATTCTTACAATACGTAATTGTGGATCGCCATTAGTACAGTTCTATTCGATAGCCCAATAGACACGTTGCTTACAAATTCTTAAAGATCCAAACTTATGAATGATTTTCTCCACTTATTACATGTCTACATCATTATCTTCAATTATAGAATGACCAGATAAGATTATTAGTAAGACAAGTATTTAGTATTTATCAAGCAATTCACAATCAATGAAAATCTTGTTACATAAATTTAAGTTACAATTCTAACACACAATCTGTTGTTAGTTTTATATTAAAATATGCCACAGGATTAGTATTATAAATGTGTATCCTTTATTGGTGCTTCAGCTGATGATTAACTCAAGGATATGCATAACTCAAGCCAAACGAACAAACTCTTTTGAATAGAACGAAATCAATTAACACATGTATTATCGTTCAATAACATTTAACAGTTTTTGATCATTCAGCTAGAGTTATTCATTCCCTTCCAATAATGTGTATCTGCTGATAGAATTTAAATTTTTCTTCAAGATATTCCGAGTTTCCTTATTATTCGCTTTTGAATTTAGTAAAATTAATGATAAAAAATTCACTGAAATTGTAAACTTTAAAATTCTCTAGAATATGATTTGAACAACACCGTCGTTCAACTTCAACTAAATGTAGATCAATTAAATGTAATTTGAAATAGATATGCTTCCGTCGCCTTTCAACACCGGTGTACATATAAAGAGGCATTAAAATGATTATAGTGTGTATTGTAATTTTCATAGATATCATTTTTTATGAGATTGTGAATTGTTTTTTCGCGGTGGAAAATGTAAGATACGTTAAATAGAATATTAATATATTTATATACCCATTTATATTGTTATTTTTTTTTCCTACTCGACATTAACAAATATAACGTGTCCTCTGCTTATCATCTCTTCAAACACAAAACACGATGCTTGATTATTCAAACTTCAAATATTCATAGTAACCAGTACTGTTGTAGTTAATATAGAATAACTAATAAAAGTACATTACTAAGTTTAGTGGTTGGCATGAATCGCCTATTAAAAATTATATCCCGACGACTAAAATTCAATTTTGATGGAATTTAATTTTTGGTGTAGCAAAACCACCAATTTATTATTGAGGTAAAGTCAATGGCTTTTATAAATACTTAAATGAAACGACCTGTTCATAAATTTGTACAGGTGAACATGAAAATTTACAAAAGCATATTTACACTTCTGATATTCTGACATTATATTTTAAAAAACAAATTCCAGTTTAAAGGCATTTCATTGTCTCTTGGTCTATTCATTCAGATTGTATAACTCTATTCAGATGATAAGAAATGATGATCAAACAATCAGTAAATGCATTCAATTTCGGTTGATTGCAATTTTATACCACATTGGCCATGGCAACCGTTTCTCCTACTGAACAAACATTGAATTATATTTGATTAAATTGTTAATAATATGAGTCTGAGTGGTAATTTTATGGAAGATATTAATTTAAAATACTCACAAATTGAGAAATGTATCGAAGAAAATTTAGCTGAAATGTAAGTTATCAATTGTCTACTAAATTAATTCAATGTAATATTAGGGTTTTTGAAATTTGCCTTCAGTAAAAAACGTGAATTGGCAGTAAACGAATCAGACAATGAGGTTGCTGTAAAAGCCAAGCACGACGTTGATAAGCCCCAATTTCCGACTGCGGTAGAAGCGCGTCAAAGAAACTCAGCTTTGATTAAGGTAACCATTATCCTGGTTTTAGTTCAATCTGCTAATATTATCATTGCATTATTTCAGTCGTTAGAAAAAGCAAAAGCTCGTCTTCGTTCCCGTGCAACGTATAGTCCATTAGAGAGTATTCTGTATAAAGCACAACACAATTATCCATATCCAAAACACAAACAATGAAATAAATTATCATTAAATAAAAATAAAACCCATCTTTAGTTATGGATATGATTAATATACATCATATTTGAGAGTACAATATAAACTGAGTCAATATTATTTGTGTGAAAATGAATTTAATCTTCTACAATAATGGGAGCAATTTAATCATTAATTGTTTTTCACTAAACCTGTATCTCAGCTAGAAAAAAGGCTAACATTGTTTTAATTAACAACTATGTCTAATGTAATAGGAAATCACTTATATATTTAGCTATACGTTCAGGATTATTCAAATGAACGTGATGTGTCCCTTCAACTTCTTTATAAATTACTTCTTTACAATTCTTCCGTAGCGTATCAATAACCATCGGATAGACTTTTGGATTATCAAACGTCATACCTGGTATTGCTCTGATATTCAATACACGGCATTTAATCTGTTCAGCATAGGCGAGTGTGTGTTCCAGTGACAACATGCCCATTAAAGCAACTTTTAATCGTAAATCTCTTGCGAAATGATACTGACTTGGTTTATTGGGCTCTTTGATTGCCTCAACAACACCACGCCGTAATAATACTTTAGCAGATTCACGTGTTATTGAACCTCTATGAGCATCATATACAATGTCTACCATGTCTGAATACTCATAGCATGGCATGTTTTCCGAAGGAAATGATTCATATTTTAAAAATTGATCTATATTATGTCCTGTTAGAGATGCAATCCGTTTAGCATCACGGACTGTTGGTCCTGGTATATCCAAGCTAATAAATTTCGTTGTTTCCTGCGGAAAGCATGCTGCATACATAAAACTAAGTGCACCACCCAATGAGTGACCGAGCAAAGTGACAGATTCCCATCCAAAATGTTTAACAATACGTCGTATAAAATTAATACCGTCCCAAAATAAATAATATTGAACTCCAGTTGGATATTGTGATGATTTACCATGACCTGGTAAATCAATACACAATATTGGGATCTGTGGCGGTAACATTGGACATAATCGATCAAATGTTCCTGCATTATCCTGCCATCCATGCAATGCTAAAACTGGTTGTCTATCACGTGCTCCCCACCATTTACCTAAAATATTCAAAGATTACATCAAAACCTTTTTAATACATTGGGAATTTATAATCTCAATAATAAAAAGCGTCAATAATAATTCATAGAAATAAATACAGACATCCAAAACCACGGTTCAAAGTTTCTTCAAATAAGCACGAGATAATTTCATAATATTTAATGGCACTTCGCTAGTATTAAATAGAAACTCATAGACACAAATAGTGGCATTAATTAGCAAAAAGAATGACGAAGCAATAGTCTTCATCGTTTTTTTTTGTATTCAAAAGTTAACGATTTCAGAGTTACTCGGTTTTGTACTAATTATAAGCAGTGCACTTTAATCTATATAGTTTATCTTATCTGCCTATTAAGCTATATGGCACCAGTTTTATTACCTGCGATTGTGCCCCATGGAACCGGAATTTCTATCTCTTCCCATACTCTGTCCGGATCATTGTAATCAGGTTCTAAAAAAGGATTAGTCATTTAGTCACAGTCAAAGTTTAATAATAAAATAGAAATGATACTGAAATTATGAAATATTAGAATACCTTGGTGGCCGTTTACTTGACTTCCCTCAGGTACACCGTTACTATTTGTTTGTTCGATAGTGGATGCCATCTCGATTTAAATAAATAATTTCTTAATTCTTGTCAAAGATATGTGTATATATGTCTTTTACTAAAATCACAGTTGCGACAGAATATTACCTTAAATTCTTTCGATTTATTGTTATAAATGAATTTGAATTTATTTTATATCAGGTAAATTAGCTCACACTCACTTTAATTAAAACATAGGTTCTTGAATTTTGTTGGCCTTGTATTGATGAATTGAATGTGGCATATGAACTTATAAACGATTTATGGTAATGTGCCTCTTATGTAGTTGAGTTGTTAACAAACGAACGTCACACATACGATTTGGTATTCTTTTGGGTGTCTCTCTTTGATTTACTTTTACCTAAACAGAACTTATTTACTTGGAGCCTCAAACACAATTTACGGTTCTTTTCTGTACAGTAGTTTCCACTAAGTGTGTAATAATTCCAATGTGGATTTAATTTTTATGCTCTCGGAACACTTAGTTCACTTTACGTTATACCAACAGCTTGGGGTTTTCTACGAATAAACGATATTCTATCGATTCCTGTACGTCAGAAATATTCGCCTGATGAAAGAGCAGTTTTGATTACCATAAATCTTTTTTGTATATTAAAATCAATCAACACCGTATCAAGATAAAGCTAATTACTATATACCTAAGATTGCATTTAATCCCATCGATTCCGTATTGATTTCTTCACGCTGACAATATTTACACTTTTGATGAATTGCTTTTTCATCTGATGCAATCTATTTTCTGCTAGTTCTCAGAACTAGACCACAAAAACTAGTTTGATATTGAAATAAATTTGTTAAATAAATTAGTATCACTCGGATTTTTTCACATTAAACTACCTATTTAATTCAAAATGGAATAAAATAAATAAACTGGAGAGCTTACTGACTCGTGTATATGAGCAACTTGCCTCAAATATATGAACTTGAATGTTGAATGAATCGAATTTTCGACTGAACATATGATTAGCAATCCGAAGTAATGCGATCGTCCGAACAGCCGATTCATATTACGTCATGAATGCAGGTGATATTACGAGTTTCGCCAATGACGAGTTAGTTTTTTTTTTTTTTTTGGTACAACGAGTTTCTGTTCATTACAAAGTAATCAAAGGAAATAAAACATCGTTAATCTGATATAAATAGAAACTTATTTATTTAAATCCAGCCAATACACTTCCTACACGATTACATAGCTCAGCAATTTTGTCATTACTTATGTGTTCCGCTGCACAAATTGCATTCCCTACGGCAATTGTCTCTTTTATAGTTCTACCTTTAATCCATATCCGTCCGTTATGACCGGCACATATTTCATACGGTATTTCCTGGGCTAAAGAACTTAGGAGTGGACATTTTTCATTCAATATCTTACGCACTAAGTTTATACTACAGTTAAATAAGAAACCGTCTTGTAATACACCAAGTTTTCCCTTCTTTCCGGTTGAGTCCACACACACCAGTTCTGGTTCCAGATCCTTATTTGCAATTAATAATTTTGCAAAGAGAAGGTCACCAACATTAACATCTGGCCGGTTCTTCTTGGTTGCGCTTTCGAAGGCTAAATATGATATTGTTGCAAGTTCACTGCTCCCAATGTCTATTCTGAATAGATCGCCAGCCTTTTGAACGACGATTCCTACAACACTCTCACCCTTAATTGGTACATATCGCTTCTGGTGACTATCTATCCAAAAGGTATTTGGTGCTTTCTTTCTCAATACACCAAATTTACAAGCTATCACATTGTTGTCTTCTTTCCGTAAACCGGGACCTAAAATGACTTTCTTGTTTTGTTTCGCAATCTCCTGCACTTCATCTATTTGATCGCCTGGCATAACTACTTCTCCTTCCTTTACTGGCATTTTGGTATATGGTCACTAAAAATGTTTCAAGTTTTAATTGAGTAATTAAATTAATTTCTCAAAGTGAATTTTTACCGTTCTTACCTGATTCAGTTTATAAACACAGTTTTCCACCTCCTTGAATTTCTTTTCAATTTGCAGTGAATAGTGTCTCAAGTCGAAATAAGGATTCAAATGATAGAAAAAGGCAATATATTGCTCTCAGAATTTGTCCAATTATGCGGTCAGGATCAGCAAACTATTATTTCAGTGATTTTCAGTTTATAAACAAAGTCCATGTGTATTGATATGACGTCATGAATCCGCATTATCGACAATTTGAGGAAACTTCAAAACTCTGAAAATATCAAACGTCAAAATGCTTTTAAACATTTTTGCAAAATGATTTTAAACTGCTAACGTTTTTTACTAAATTTTAAAAGGCTAATACAAATCATTGATTAGTTACCCTACTAATAGTATAATAATTATAGTTATAGTAATAGTAAGTTTAGTTCTATTTATCATTAAGTATTCAGCAAAGTTTTATCTCAATAATTGGAATATTTTTGATCCACCAATAAGAACACCTTTTTACCTGTAAACTGGTAATTAATTTATTTCTAAGAATATTAAATGGAGAATCGTAAATAATCACTTACTTATTATCCGCCTTCAGAAATCCGGTTAAGACTTTATTCAAATATATAATTTATCAATTACGACTATGCTGATGGTTCAAAATTGATTTTTACATTATTCGTTCGTAATTTGAATTTAGTTTACTTTGAATTGTATAGCATAACGGAAGCAATTTATTCGGGATGTTTATCATAAATTTATTGTTGTTTGCACAATTAGTTCAGGAGACCTCATTATATAATTTAACTGGATTCAATAGTACCATTCACAAAATATTAGAAGACACAGAAACGATGGCCACAAGAACTGTTAATATTACTAAGTGGTTAACAACGCATAATAGGTTCCAATGTGTTATTGTCGCTCCAGATCAAGTTGATAATGCTGGTCATTTAATGAATATCATTTTAAAGAGTTTATTCTCACAATTTACTACGGTATTAATTGAATCATTAATCGATGTAAAGAGTAATTCAGTAGATTTTACGTTATTCACAAAGTGTAAATATCACCTCTATATGCCAGAATCATTATCATCACTTAGTTTGGATATATTTGACAAATTGAAAAATTATAACATGAAATACTCGTCATATAGCAGCATATTTTTAATCCCCTTAAATGGTAATTGTGCTCATGGTAGATCTTATTCCGGAAGTCAATGGTTACGCATCATTTTTATGCAAGGATTATTCATCTATTGCATTGATTATAATACTGATCGAGTATATGATTTATTTCATTACGAACATGTTCCAATTAAAATTGATGATTTGGCTGTTAAACGGAACTATCATTCAGTTCATTATCCTAGTGAATTTAAACAAAATTTTGTTGTGAGTTTATACAATTGTGATCCATTCTACATATACCTAAATACTTCTTACAATTTGTAAATATTAGTTATTAATCACCATTGAATTGGATAATTCGATATTTTATTTATTTTTAGATTGGACGGTGTGGAATATAAAATAGTTGAAGAAGTTACCAAATCATGGTCAAAGTCATATTTATATCGAGATTATTTTTCGAAGGACGTAATTCCAAGACATTTAATTGTGGCTGATGTGAATTCGAGTACGGCTGATATTGGAGTTTGTTCATTTTGGATGAATAATGGCCTGGATAGAAATTTTACAATGAGCCGATATTACAGTACGCAGTGTGCTACCATGATTGTACCCAAATCAACACAGATTGTTGATGGAAACTTTGTATTCTATCCATTTGCAACGTCTGTATGGATAATTTATTTGCTCACTCTTATGGTCAATTTAATTGCACTGTTGATCATCACATGTTGCCAAGCGCATAAAAATGAAGATTACTTTAG
Source organism: Coboldia fuscipes (assembly GCA_001014335.1). Classification (NCBI taxonomy): domain Eukaryota; kingdom Metazoa; phylum Arthropoda; class Insecta; order Diptera; family Scatopsidae; genus Coboldia; species Coboldia fuscipes. Next base: position 5,474 of record JXOR01000544.1, on the reverse strand, counting down.
ATACGTTGTATCTACAATTAGTATTGCTACAAATCAATCATTAAAAAACTTTCCAAGAGCATCAATTATAGTCATAATATTCGCTATATGGTCAGCAATGTCCTTCTTTTTTGCTGTTAGTTACAATACAGGATATGCTTCGCTTCTCGCCAGTCCTAGATTTTCAAAGTCTGTTGCGACTCTCATTGATTTTCTTGATTCAGGTATTTTGTCAATGAGAAGAATAATATATTCACGTCTACAGATCTTTATTAATTAATCTTAGGCCTGAAATGGACAATGTATATGGCTGGATTTGAAACACAAATGATAAATACTGGAAACAGAGATTTTTTACGATTAGTTAAACGATATGAATTTGTACAAAATCAAAGTGAAGTCTATAGTCGATTAGCATCTGGTCGATATGGAACTCAAGCCAAGGTATTATGAATGGAGGAATTAATGGAGTTAAACTAATATTACTATTACATTGCAGGTATTTGTTAACAAATATGTCTCAGAGATTCAACAATATTCGGGTGTATTAGACAGATTCACTGTGATGAAAGAATGCTTGTTTAGCAACTACTTGGCTTTTATTTTCAAAAGAAATTCTCCTTATATTGACTTATTTAATCGAATTATTCCAAGGTTTCAACATTTGTTATAGTAATTCGGTAGAAACTATTAACGAATGTATACTTTTAGACTTGATGAATCAGGCATAATTAATTATTGGGGCAGTATTATATACGATCAATACGGTGGGAAAGAATCAAGGACATTATTTTTAAGAACAAGGCAAGTAAATCAAGGAATTGCTGTACCACTGTCATTTGAAAACTTTGCTGGTGCATTTTATCTACTTTTAATTGGTTATTGTTTGAGTATAATTTCACTATTATTGGAATTGTTGAGAAATAAAAGCCGTCGAATTAATAATGATTTGAATAGGAACGATGAGATAACATACTAGAGGTATACAATACAATATTAATACTAGAGCAAACAAATGTCATTATAACAAGCAACACTATAATTTATGAAATTATCTCTAATTTTCAATATTATCTTCTAGCTTAATTCAATTCCAATCATCATTATTTATTTAGTTTACTTTAAATTGTATTACATATCGGAAGCATTTCTACTTGTGATGTTCATCGTATATTTTATCCTGATTGCAAATTTTGTTCAGGAGACGACTTCATTGCATAATTTAACTGGTTTCAATAACTCTATTTACAAGGTATTTCAAGACTCAGAAATTATGGCCACAAAGACTGCTAATGTCAATAAATGGCTAAGAACACATAATAGATTTCAATGTGTTGTAATAGCTCCAGATCAAATTGGTGAAGTTGGTAATTTAATGGAAATCATTTTAAAGGGCTTGTTCTCCCAATTTATTGCCGTACTATTTCAATCATTTACTGATGTAAAAAATAACTCAGTGGATTATACTTTATTCACAAAATGTAAATATCACCTCTATATGCCAGAATCATTATCATCACTTAGTTTGGATCTATTTGACAAATTGAAAAATTATAACATGAAATACTCGTCATATAGTAGCATATTTTACATGCCATTAGATGGTAATTGTGTCCATGGAAGATCGTATTCCGGAAGTCAATGGTTGCGGATAATTTTCAGACAAGGATTATTTATCTATTGCATAGACTATAATACTGATCAAGTATATGATTTATTTAATTACGAACATGTTCCAATTAAAATTGATGATTTGGCTGTTAAACGGAACTATCATCCAATTCATTATCCTAGTGAATTTAAACAAAATTTTGTCGTCAGTTTATACAATTGTGATCCATTCTACATATATCTAAATACTTCTTACAATTTGTAAATATTAGTATTGATCACCATTGAATTGGATAATTCGAAATTTTATTTATTTTTAGATTAGACGGTGTGGAATATAAAATAGTTGAAGAAGTTACCAAGTCATGGTCAAAGTCCTATATATATCGGGATTTTTATTCGAAGGATGTAATACCAAGGTATTTAATTGTGGCTGATGTGAATTCCAGTACGGCTGATATTGGAGTTTGTTCATTTTGGATGAATAATGGCCTGGACAGAAATTTTACAATGAGTCGATATTACAGTACACAGTGCTCTACCATGATTGTACCCAAATCAACACAGATTGTTGATGGAAACTTTGTATTCTATCCATTTGCAACGTCTGTATGGATAATTTATTTGCTCACTCTTATGGTCAATTTAATTGCACTGTTGATCATCACATGTTGCCAAGCGCATAAAAATGAAGATTACTTTAGATACGTTGTATCTACAATTAGTATTGCTACAAATCAATCATTAAAAAACTTTCCAAGAGCATCAATTGTAGTGATAATATTCACTATATGGTCAGCAATGTCCTTCTTTTTTGCTGTTAGTTACAATACAGGATATGCTTCACTTCTGGCTAGTCCTAGATTTTCTAAGACTGTTGAAACACTCATAGATTTTCTTGATTCAGGTATTTTGTCAATGAGAAGAATATTATATTCACATTGTAGAATCGATTAATTAATTTTAGGACTAAGATGGACAACGTATAAGATTGGATTTGATACTCAATTAACAAATACGCAAAACCGAGATTATTTACGTTTAGTCAAACGATATGAATTTGTGCATAATCATAGCGAAGTTTACCGTCGATTATCATCTGGAAGATATGGAACTCATGCAAAGGTATTATATGTATTTTTATTATTATTTCTCGAATTATCAATAAATTCCTTCAGATCTTTATCAACAAATATGTCTCAGAGATTCAAGAATATTCCGGAGTACTAGAGAGATTCACTGTGATGAGGGATTGTTTGTTTACCAATTATTTGGCTTTTATTTTCAAAAGAAATTCTCCATACATTGACTTATTTAATCGTATTATACCAAGGTAATATCATTTGGTTAAGTAAACATAAAAAATTAATGAAAATGTATTTTTAGACTTGAAGAGTCAGGTATAATTAACCATTGGGGCGGTTTAATGTACGATCAATACGGTGGTAAGGAGTTACGGACATTATTCCTCAGAACAAGGCATGTAAATCAAGGAATTGCTGTACCACTGTCATTTGAAAACTTTGCTGGAGCATTTTATCTACTTTTAATTGGTTATTGTTTGAGTATAATTTCACTATTATTGGAATTGTTGAGGAATAATAACCGTCGATTTAGTAATGAGTCGAATAGGAATAATGAGATAACATTCTAGAGGTATGCATATATTAACATCATAACAAGCGGCGAAATTATCTATTTTTCGTTTTTATAGGCATCATTATTTGTGTAGAATGGTGTAGACTTATAATCATAACTGTAAAAACTATTTGCTGGTAATTGACTTCAAACAAAAAAGACAAATTTTCAATTAATCAGTTGTTTATTGCTGGAAAAATGATATCTCAATCTATTTTAATTTACTTTTTATTGGTCACTGTTAAGCAAGAATGAAGTAATTCTTTACTGATGCTTTTTATTTTATATTAATTGACTATAATTTGGAATTAGTTAATGTAATATTGACACAACTATGAAAACAAGTATACAATAAGGAATATTATACATCAAATGAATAGTGATTTAAATTGAAAGGATCAAATAATATGTTAGTAGTGCATAATATCAATAGAATTATTATCATTTGAAATCAAATTGGTTTAAATTATGGGTGCCAGCATAATAACTGTATAACTAGGAAGAATTCTAGCATTATTTCAATCATATATCACTGAAATACTTTAGTGATTTAGTTCAATTTTAGTTTTACGGGAAAACAGAAGTGTAATTTGTTGTTAGTTGAAAATGAAACGGTTTGTAATTATATTAGTCCTCATTATCTATACTCGCATAGTTGTTAGTCATAAATTAATTGAGAAAGTTGAAGTAATTGATAAAGAAGTTGATGATAGGCCATATTTATCTCTTCCGTTTATAAGTTGGTTTATGTTGGCAAAAAATCTAAATCGTTGTATTATTGTTGTTCTTGGCAAAAGTCAAGTTAAATCAAACCAAATCGAAAATATTTTAAATTTAGTCAATGGAAGTGGTAACTTAACAATTTTAATAAGATCTTCGGAATTAACTGTGAAACAGAGAGTTCCGATAAATATTCCTAAAAAGTGTTCACGTTATGTGATTTTTCCATCAATTGAAGAGGATATCGATTCAATATTTTCCATGGATTCAATGAATTCACCTCGTTTTCAACTCTATTCCTGGTTCTACATGTATCCAACTACGCTGAATTGTACCTCAATGGTGATATCACGATGGATCAATTACCTGTATGCCAGAGCATTGAGGGTATATTGTTTCGATGCCTTGAACGAAGCAGTAAATCGTCAAGTAATTTCATTAGTTGATAATGTATCATTGGCCATAACTGATTTGAAACAATTAAATATAAAAAATCAACACATGAAACGGAAGCATCCACTACAAGATCCAGCACTAAATCCCATAAAGAAAACACTAACCATTAGCTTTTTTCACTGTGATCCTTATATTATTTACTTGGATCCAGATAATTTAAAGTAAGTTTTCTTCAAATTCATTTTTATTGGTCTTAATCAATATTATTTTGCAGATTCGATGGATTGGAATTTAAAATACTGTCAGAAGTAACTAAACACTGGAATAAAACATATTTGTTAAGAGATCGTAAGGATAAATTTGTAGAATATGTTGTGAACGAGCGAGTTCAAATTAGAGAGGATTTGAATGCAGGTGACTCAGATATGGGAATTTGTTCGATTTGGATGTCTCTTGAAAATTATGAGAATTTCAAAATTAGTCGACCATATAGTAGTCAATGCATTACCTTGATGGTACCAGCACCAAAACAGATTGTTAGCGGAAATTTTATACTTTATCCATTATCAGATACCGTCTGGCTTACATATCTTGCAACCTTTATTCTAAGTGTAATTGCTGTGCACGTGTTATCAATTCTAAATCATGACGGTGAATTACGAAAACTTTTTACGCTACATTTAATAAGCACAGCACTTTGTGTTCCCGTGAAAAAGCTACCAATTAAATTCCGAATGCGTTTGATAATTGGATCGTGGTTACTATTTGCATTATTCTTCAATTTAACATATTCAACTGGATTTACTTCACTATTAGCTAGACCAAGATTTACTCTAGAAATTAATAATCTTGATGTATTTTTAACAACGGGTAATTATAGTAATTGTTATTCAATTTGAAATGATCGTCTAAAATAATAATTTATATTCAATTCAGATTTAAAATGGATTGCTGAAGAACGAGGATACTATGCTATGGTCAATAGCTCGGAAAACGAACAATTGCATGAATTTTCAAAGAGATTTCTATTTGGCGAGAAATCACAATACTTGGATAAGGATGGATATGCTGGCATAATAAAGGTTTTTATCCTAATTACCTCTCTCTTCGTCAAGGTTTTTTCCACTTAG
>JXOR01000541.1:0-11260 GCA_001014335.1 Coboldia fuscipes | reverse complement strand
AGGTGGATGAAAAAAATTCTTCGTTTCATTCTGANTAAGGCGAATACTAGGATACGACACAATTGTGACACAAATGACACCTTAGAATCCTGTAACCAACGGTCTATCTCGCCGACAATATAATATTGTGAAATTGCCTGAATTGCTTAAACGCATTGAACGCCCAGTATACTGATACGAGGTGGATGAAAAAAATTCTTCGTTTCATTCTGAATTGAGAACAAATAAGAGGTAAAGGCATATAGCTAGTCGAATTAATATATTGCCTTCTATCTTTGTGATTTTTTAACAAAGTACGTATTCAATGAACCACACATCCACACATTTCTATCATATAAATACCATAATACAAATATAGTAATTTTTTATACCATGCATAAATACTACATAGTTATTATTTAATTTGGAAGTAACTTGGAAGCTGGTGACTGCTTTGGATTTAGTTTTACAAGTATTACCAAAAAAGAAATCGAACTAAAATGTGAATTTTTCGTATCAAATAAATAAAACTGGATACCAATTGCAAGATTCAAGATTACATGTGTTTAGTTTTACTACCTTTAATTTGTCTTTAGTTTTCATTCTTCTTCACGTGGTGTACAATTAAAAAAAAATTGTAGTTCTAATAACGATGTTACTCAATCGCAAAGTAATCTACCGAATTTGGATTAAATTTCTAATTTTCTGTTTTGTCACAGTAAATTATGTTACATCATGGGGTAAGTAGTTTCAAGTGTAATAATTTCAATCATTTATTTTGTGCATATATCAATTAAAAGAGTGTTATATAATGGAATTTTTAATTGTACTTTATGTATTCAGCACCTGAAGGTGACGTTGGTTTAATTTAAAAATAAGTTACATACTTACGTAGTCACTATTTATACCATAGTTACTATGACTTTTATTCACGAAATTCTCGAAATTCTGTGAAACTTTACCAATTGGTGGGCCCAATTAATTAAAAAAAACGCAAGATTGTCGTCTTCAATAAATATTATTACCAATTTATTTGCTTATCGATTTAAATGATCCAAATAAATTCAGTGACAGCCATAAGTAATTGTATTTTGCTCACGTAGCCACCGCTTTTATGTTGACTGTTTAAAACATTATGGCTGTAGAATGATTTCATTGGCCAAGATCCTATAATAAAACCGCTTGAGTAAGGAAACTCTTTTTCATATGAACATTACGTACTCTCTATTGTTTCTTGAATAGAAATTACAAACGTCATGTGATATCTCTTAACATGTGATTAGCATTCAATGGTCAAAGACAAAAATATCTTGTGCGGTAAAATTAATATCGAAGTGAATTCATGAATCAGTAACAAGAATTCACTTAATTATTACATAATAAGAATGATATGATTAAATGAAATTTAATTGTCATTGATATAGTAAGATAAGAATAACGTACTTTATGTAATTGATCAAATTTGTATATAATCTTATCACTTAGTAAATATGACTACCAATTGATAAAATCGTTGCAAACTTGCATAATAATTGGTGTGATTTTATATAATTTATTTCAATACAATTCCGATTATATATGTAAATAATATCGAATCCTCTGTGCTTATAAATTAAACATTATTTAAGTGTTAGTCAAAATAGCATCGAAAGGATAATTTCATATAATCATTGAACTTTAAAAAAAATAACTGTGACTTTTGATATAATTATTGTAAAGTTATTTTATTATATTAGGATTATTATTAGATAATTAATATTGTTTTTAAAACGGCAGATTTTTAAAAAAGTCTTATCCCAAACTGATAATAATTTGTAAGATATTAATAACATTAAATTTTTATAAAAGAATTATTCAATACTGTAGTATAATAATTTACAAACATTTTACAATATAAATAATAAATAAGGAAAACAATTCCATGTTTCCATTATTGTTAATTATTCAAACCAAAAATAAGTATTACAAATTTCTTAAATGGTTTGCATGTCTCGGAATTGTATTTGGAATCGTTTGCTTTTATTGATAACCTTATGAACTTTATATAAAAGTGAATATTCATTTCGGATAAGATAACATCACATGCCATCATAAAATTAAATTCTTTTACAAAACAGTGTCACATTAATGTTAGATACTGTAATTTTTTTTACCATTGTTACTTGTTAATTGTTTGGTTTAACATGCTATTTATTTTTTATTACTATCTTACTTCGATTATTAGTACAATATTATTTAACAATTCTTACTGTAGACATTTATGTATCACGAGAATCGAAGATTAAATTGATGAGCGAAATAACCGCACGAATTATATTATGAAAATAACAGAAAAAAACTAATGAAATAATAAAATTTAGAGTAAGTTGAAGAAGTTATTCATCGAACTTGGGAATTGCCAATTAAGTAGTTATTCTATTGACATAATAATACAGTGAAACTTGTCTTGTGTGAAACCATTCTAATGACTAATCCAATCATCTGTTGATAAAATATCAAGTCTTGATATATACTACATAATTCGGGTTTTATTGTACTATGATACTAAAGTTAATTTTGGAATGGGAACATGCGGAATAGGTGATGCAAATTTTAACCGATATAATCTGTTGAAGGAAGGAATTGTGCATTTTGTTAATATATATACGATTAGCATTATGACATAAACAGTATTTACCTTGATCCGTTTGATATAGTTAAAATGTTTAATTAACTGTATTCATGGTCGTGTAACTGAAATTTTTGACGTTTTTTGTTAATACAACATGATTTTTTTGTTTTTTTTTATATAAAAAACTGATTAGACATACACAATAATATTATCGAAAGGTATCTAAAATGATTCGATAATATTTGACCGTTATTAAATTAAAGCATAGATAAGTCCATTAAATAAAATTTTGCATTTCAAATCAATTAAACTGGAAGTATATGATCTGTCCGGGGCCTATTTTTAGCCTCGAATTTTCGAAAATAAAAAAAAAATCATTAGTTTTATATATATTCAAATGCAACTTAACTTTGATATTTTGGCAATGATTTGCAATGGTTTATACGGATATAGAATTGTAATACGAATGAAACTAGTTTATTGAATAAAATAATTTAAGGATGTTGTGTACAAAACGTTATTATTTAAAACGTGTTCTTTAATCCATATCGATAGTTTAAAAGAGAAGTTTATTCAACTTTTGATATAATTGATATTTTCAATATGTATGGATAAATTATTAATTTACTATAAGCACTGTTCATAATATGTATGCATGTATGAATGTAAAATTAGTCTAATATATTTGTTTCATGGACAACATCTGATTTAATAATAAGATAAAATGTTATTTCTTCATTGAAACATCATAATAATGAAGTTCAAATTAGTTCAAATGTGAGAACTAATTTTATCACCTTTCTTTTTAGATTTTGCTGTTACAACAAAGAATAAAATATTATTTTACAATTCAACATGGCATCTAGTAACATCAGCGGCACATCAGTTTAATGATATATCAGCGTTTGCTTTCGATGAAATTGAAGATGTTATTTATTTTAATGATTTAAATAATGGTGATGGCAGCATATTTAAATTAAAATTACAATTGGAAGATGATATAAATCATCGAATAGAAAAATTGGTTCATAAACAACGTAATGAATCAATACAAGGCATAGCATTTGATCCATTAGAAAAGAAATTATATTGGACCGATATGATGAATAAAAAAATTTATTCGTTTAAAGTTGGTGATTCGATTGATGAATCTATACAGTTTTTAAACGTGCCTTTATATTCACCTCATGGTCTAGCAATTGATATATGTCGACGAAATCTTTATTGGACAAATCAAGAATATGATAATCCATCAGTCGAAGGTATTACAATTGATAAAAAAGAACAATTTGTTTTGGCAAAAGATGAACTATATCGTCCATATGGGATAAGTGTTGATCAATATACAGAACGTGTTTATTGGGTAAACGATATTCGAGGCAGTCCATTCAAAATTGAACACTCAAAATTTAATGGTGATGATCGTAGAACTTTATTCAAGGGTTCAAATAATGATCCACATCATTTGGCAGTAGATGGTAATTATGTGTATTGGACTGATAAAACAAATAACGCAATTTGGAAATTATCAAAGACATTTAATTTTACCGATGATGAACATGAAATAAAACCAATGAAAGTAATGAATTATGATACACCACCAAAGAGTATTTTAATACGTTCAAATTTTGTCTCCATGTTGGAACAACAACCTGAATGTAAAACGGTTATAAAAAAAATAAAAAATGATATTAGAAATCAAGAAAGTGAAAAAGATCGTAATAAATACAGTTTAATTAAAAAGGAAATTATTGAAATTTCATGTTTCAATAATGCTATATTGAATAAAAATACCAAACAATGTATATGTACATCTGAATATTTCGGAAAATATTGTGAATTACCAAAATGTCATAATTATTGTATCAACGGTATTTGTACAATATCAATTAGCGGATATCCACAATGTCGATGTCCAGAAGGGTATGGCGGTGAACGATGTGAAAAAGATTTATGTTCAGGATTTTGTTTAAATGGTGGTCATTGCGAAATTTTAAATGGATCACCAACATGTCATTGTTCATCATTGTCATATGGAAAGCATTGCGAAATTATGGAATCAGATCAAAATTGTGAGGAGTATTGTTACCAAAACGAGCCTTTATTTTTAACAGACTATTGTGAAAGGTATTAATATGCTGATATTACATTTGTTGTATAAATATTTTAAATATTTGGTTTTTAATTTTAGATGTAGAGACAATAGAACTGCTGATCTAGTGAGAAATAATGTAGCGCTATCGGATACTGAATCTAATAATTCCAAAAATATTTCAAATATACAAAATGAAGTAATAAGTCAGCAATGTCAAATACCTGAAATTAAGTGGTTTAATAGCGATATTATTGGTATTGCAATTATTACGAGTGGTGTTGTAACGTCCCTTATAATATTACTGTGTATAGTTAAAACAATACGAAAATATTATAAGCCCCGACCAAAAATTAAAAAGAAGTTTGTTGTAAGAAAAACACCAAATACTGCAATGACATGTCGTCCAGGTACAACCGAACAGTGTGAAATAACAATAGAGGATTGCTGTAATATGAACATATGTGAAACGGTAACAAAAAATTTAATTTTAATTTTAGTTTTACGTAACTTTATATGGTTTTTATTTAATTTTTAGCCTTGTTTTGATCCAAAAACACTTCAAGAATCAACTAAGAAAGAAGATAAAATAAAATTGCTCCAGAATGATAGTGATATATTTTAATACACTTTATTGTCGAACTAAAATCAAAAAAAAAACTGTATAATTTTAATTCCTGTTTTGAGAAAACGGGATTGAGATTTGGTGTCTGCATACATTTTATATGATCGTACAAAAAGAAAATCCATAGTTTCACCATGAAGGACATTATTCGATTTAAACACGTTTGTTTAACAAAAAATAGAATTCATCCTAAGGAAACCAATGATACCCATTTCAACTGTAACTGTATGTGTCGCTTACATTTTTTTTATTTTAGTGAGACGATATAGAGATGAGTTGCCTATTCAAATTATCAAGAATTTAATCAAATCGAGATAATTTAAAATCTCATTATTTGTCGTTCTATATTGTTTCTTTGCGGTACTTAAAACACAAGTATTTAGTTCCTATAGCATAATTACTTCTGTGAAGAAAGTTACAAAAAAAAAATTACTTACAAAGTCACAATGTTGATAATTGTACATAGTAGTTTTAAAATTCAATTATAAACATGATTTATTTATTCGATACTTAATTTGTTACATATTTAAAACCGTCGAATCATTTGTTATCATCATTTATGGATTAGTATATAGGGAAATTAAAAATTGTTATCATTACTGGCAGCTGATAAAACATATGTATCATAAATCTATGGAAAAATAATGATGGAAAGGGAACATATTTCATATACATAATCTTCCAAATATATCATCTGATTGTGTTAATGAAAAAAACCACTTAGATGCAAATTAATACAATTCGTCGTGATAGAAACAAAAAAATGTTTATTTGGTTCTTCCTATTTTGAGAAAAGCACGTTTTATTACACTGTAAAAAAAGAAACTTTTAATTCCATATCTCTCAAGATCGTTTGATTTAAACAATTTTTTCCTAGCATATAATTCAATGAAACAAAAATGCAATTTTATTATTTCTGTTAAAAATACATCTTTTCTAGCACGATGAATTCCAGAATTTAGGAATCTTTCTTTTAATTTTAAACGGCTTAAACTTTTATTATTAATAGGAGTAACATCTAAATTAAATCATTGATAATATATTATATTATTATTTATTAGTTGGTAAAATGTTAGAACCCATACTATTGTCTAGAGAATGTGTATGGTTCATCCGCATGAGAATATGTGATAACCGAAATTATAGGATATTGAATTTATACTTAATTTAGGTAATTTTTTTAAATAAAAAAAAACCAAATAGTTAAAATCACATTTGTTTCAATACAAGAGATCCAGTAAAACAACTTTGATTTGCTTAAACTAATAATCTCATAAAAAAAAACTTTTAACAATAAACCAATCTACGAATCTTAACTATATTAAGTACCGAGTTTCAATTGAATAGCTTAATTAGTTTTTATGGTTAGTCATCGATCAACAAATAATTCTACGTAACAGATAACATATTCCCAATGCAAATTTAACCCATAGAAAATGATCGAATTCTTTGGTATGTTAATGTATTTCTTGAAAAACATATAACTTTGGTTTTACTTATAATTACAGTTGTCTCCAGAGTATGCGGGTCACTAGATTTATTTAGCAAAGTAGTATCATTAAGAATCATCAGAGATATGAGTCATTTAAAATTGTGTAATAATTAAATTACATGATTGGGTTGATAACAAAAGGTAATTCACTTATATGCATAGTTCAATTTCAATTTTTATTTATTACTCTTTACGTTAAAAAATCACTGACCTAATCTGATAATATATAATGAATCAACGGTATCATTAATAAACCGTTGGTACCCGCAAAATTCCCATCAAACTTATTATTTGACTACGTAGTAACGGCAATTGGATTAGTTTCGTTCACAGAACTAGCACTGTTTATTAGAGCTGGAGTCTCTAATGACTGTGCATTCATATTCACATGTGATATTTGAGATCCTCTTTCACGTAACTGCCGATGAGCACTTAGTTGAGACTCAGATAAAATAAGTCGCACATGTCGTGCTGATTGCCACCATCTAAAATGGAAATTGGGTAATCAAAATAGATTTTTAAACTCTAAACTAGTGCCGTTATACCTGTACCAAGGCGATATTTGACCTTTAATAATCCAAACGACATTTACCATATATGCCAGTAACTTAAAGAAAAAAATACAAATGCTCACAATCTCAAAATGTATTGTTGATTCATTATAAATATACCACAACTAGCAAGAATACAATTATTGTGCCTTGTGTCCAAAATTTTGGTAAACCAAATCGATTGCCTTGCAAAATTAAATATTGTAGTCCAAAAACACTCATTGATACTAGACCAAAAGTGACAATAGTCAACAATGAGCATACCATGAAATCAGACTAAAATATATTAAAATTAGACTTCCTAATATCATTGCATAGTAAATAATTATAAAAATTACTTGTAGAAGACCTCGATTATTTGGATGATTATACCAAATCCTAAGTGATTCACAGCAGGTGTATCTAGAATAAAATTCCTTATTATTCAATAATAAATCATAAATAAGTTGTATACCTCAATGTATGCTCAGTTTGAAATCGGTACATGCAAAGTTCGCAATGTAGTATACCAGCACGGCTTAGCCAATGTTCTAAACATGCACGATGAACATAAGCCAGTGTTCCTTTGCAATAACACGGTGATATTAATCTGTAAAATAATTGCCATGTATTCTTGACCATTATGCTTATTTAACTACCTATCCAATGTATCCGAATTATGGCAAATTCTACATATAACAGAGCCAACTGATTGTAATGAAAAATTTGCATTTCCAGACTTATTTGAACCGGTACTTAGGTCCTTCTGTGATGGATTCGATATTGTATTTTGTAATATAGTAGAATCTTTTCCTGTTCCTCTAGATTTTAATATTGACTCCTCCAATGAGTTTTGTTGCTGATCTTGAAGAAATATATAAGCCATAAAATAAATCTTTTAAATAAGATAAACATTCAAACCTGGACTGTTATGTGAAATCACTACAACTGTATTTAACTCCGATCTATTGGTTCTATCTAAAATGAAATACTAAATAAAAGTAATGGACAGTTAAGTTAATCATCACTAACTGGAATCAATGGAAGTGGGTATAGGTGGTGGCGGTGATGGTGGACGCATCGGACGATTGAATTGAAATGGAATAGGTGGTGGTGGTAACGGTGGCGGATTCGGGATAGTTACAATAGGAAGGGAGTATGGTATTAAATGTGGATTGCCAGATGTTGGCGTTGTTGTATTCGGATGATTTGTAAAGGCTAAGGTAGGCAATAATCTTGGTAAAATGTCTTCCAATAAATCGTTTGGGCTTGGTTCAATGGTGCCTGGAATTTCTGGTGACATTGTTTGATTTATTAACGCATTAACAGTCTGTTCTGTACGACATTGAGATTTATTGGTATCATCCGTGTTATCATTATTCATTACAAATAAAACTCTGCTGAAAATATTCCCTAAAAGAGTAACTAAACAAGATGGTGAGGCCTAAATCAAATGACAACGAACTCTACAATACAGGTGGTTAGAATTGATAAGGGAAAAAATTATAATTCTACTACTAACAAAGAAAACAATTCAAAACTACTCTTAATGTCAGTTGCATTCAGTAAAATAATAAAAAATAGTTAATTAATACGGCTGCTTCGATGAGCATCAGTTAGTTTGACAATTGCCAATTTCACTAATATTAAATTTTGCAATACTTAATCCAGATAATTATGAATTACAATTGGAGGTCATTTTAAATCGACGGTCCACATTCGTAAGCGATTTCGAACACTAACCAACTTAGGGAAATAATCTTATGTTGTATGAACGAGATTTCCACAGTAATTTTACAAAACCATGTAACTATAAAAATTTAGTTTTGTTTAAAACGAATTTTTAACTTATTTCGAGATAAACGATTGCAAATAGATATATGATGTGAGCATATAAACTGAAGATAAATTTATTTGCATCTAATGAACCATTAATTATAGAGAAATAATAAAATAGATCGAGCAATTTCAACTGGAATTGACCATTTTTTTTTTGTTATTTCTCAGTTTACAATCTAAAAAAGAAATTTCGATTGAAAGTTCAAATCAATTAAAAATTAATTATAGCTTGCATCTTGTGGAGACCAAAACAACGTAAAAAATCAAAAAGACGATTGTGGGTAAGGGAATTATACCAAAAACATCCTAATGAAAATTTTTTTGAAACCGTCTATCAAATGATGAAAGAAAGGGATATGGACGAGTTTTACAATGTAATTAGGATGAATTTAATGTGTGATTATCTTGCTTATTTATTATATTTATTT
This sequence comes from Coboldia fuscipes, assembly GCA_001014335.1. Lineage (NCBI taxonomy): Eukaryota > Metazoa > Arthropoda > Insecta > Diptera > Scatopsidae > Coboldia > Coboldia fuscipes. The sequence goes on along the minus strand of JXOR01000541.1, from coordinate 1,664 downwards.
CAGCTTGTACGGATGGATGTAAATCGTTTCAATATACTGTTGCAGCTTCTTAAAATCATCCTTGTTGAGGTTTTCGAAAAGAAAACCGATCAGTACTGAGTGCAAGTTAGGAGTTACTTATTCAACATACATAATATCTTTAGTTTTATATAGATGTACATAATTATTTAAAATTTTTAGTTATTTAGTTCATGGGACACCGGACAAGTGTTGACTCATCAATTTCAAATAAGAATGTCTACGGTGCCAAAAATTATCATTGAAACTTGCACGACCATTTGAAATTTACTAGGTACCTTGTACGTAACTAAACCAAATAAAGGAGAATGGGCAAGGATAGCCATTTAGTTTAAGATAATTAATATTTTCATTAATTCAAATACAGAGCATTTACATATATAATATAAATATATAATATTTATATCATGTTTTATTGAACCTTATTTATTTATTTACGAAAAACAAATTACATTTTCTTAATTTATTATTTTAATATCTTTAGTTTTCTCTTCATTATCTTTGTTACATTCACCAATTCAATGTTCTACATTTTTTTCGAATCACTTCACCACTCTTGTTCTCAACATTTTTAAATCTGTACTTAGCCTTCACTCTTATTTCTATGTCATTTATTATACATATAGGTATGTTTTATAATTTTACTATGTGTGTAAAGAGATTCTAAAGAAACACTCTGCTTGGTATCGGTTGATAAAATCTGGTTAATTTTATTAGTTTAAAACTATTTGTACTAAATTAATACAATACAAATAATTAAATCTATTCATTACATTCATTGATTCATTTCATTATATACAAAACTGTATATAAAAACCGCTAATTTTATTCTAATACAATATTTAAGTTATAACAGTATGCGGATCTTGATTTCCTTATAACTATTGCTTATTCTATTGTATGTAATTACTTTGGACTTCTATTTCTCTATACTTTTCTTTAATCCAACATAAAAAATATTGTTATTCACTACCTTAATACTAAACTTAATATTCAATTCGATTTTATTAACAAATTTCTTTCTATGGTAGAATCAGTCATACTCATCTACTTCTTTCTTATTTACTAATTCGTTTTTACTTTCGCGGAATACTAAATTTTCGATTATTTCTAATTTTGCCGCTCCATTCTAGCTTCTTATTCATCTTCGTTTCCTCATACAAAAAGAATTTGGTATTCTTTTTCAAACGTAATACCCAGCTCAAATATTTTTTTTATGTTTTCCCTAGTTGTTCAATGTCGCGGATTTTTTGCACTTCTATTGTTTATAGTATGTCGCTATAGCATCCTTCCAAACCCAGCATATTTTACTTAATCCGAAGGCTTTGCTAAAACACATTATCTTACTCTTGTCCATATTTAACAATACTCACATGAAAATAATATCAAATATTAAATTCAAATTTAATATTCCTTAAAACTAAGCAACTGTTCTTGTACAGCCTCCATTACTTTCATTTTTAAAATGAATAAGTTATTCATATCGAGATTTTCTTTTCGAACTGTTTTTGCCATGCTACTAAAAAAATCTGCAATCTCGTCATTAGTTTCGGAAAGTTGTTCGAACAGAAGATGATCTAACCTCCCATCGGTACATCTTTTCGGAGTTCTCGATGTTGATGCTGGTGGTGGTGTGACTACTGAAT